>JAVSBS010008580.1:0-69170 GCA_033124195.1 Coracias cyanogaster
GAGGTACACCTGTCAATTGTGTATAGAAAAACATGATCTAGCTAGATTTAGTGTTAATGGAAAGCATTTAAAATTTAATTTGCTGAAAATGTTTTAGGAAAAATGAGTGCACTGCATGCTTCTGACCAAAATTAATTAGAATTTTAATGTTTTACATTTCCACCGTAATTCTTTAAATGGTGCATTTATTTCATAGTAATAAACACTCGGTTCATTAAGTAAAGTTCAAAATCTGTGTTACTCGCTACATTTAACAACCTTTGGCCCTCTTCTTCAGTATTTCTTGATTCAGGTTTCCAAAGCATTGAGTAAGCAATTGAGGAACACAATTAAATTTCATGACTCTGCATATTTCAGATTCTTATTTCATCTAAGACAAAGAACAATTAATCTACCATTCTATACTGAATTTCAACTTTAGTGAGCCATGATAGATATTGAAATGAACTTACAGGAAATGCTTAATTAAATTACTGTAAAAAGCATAACCAAAGTTTTTTCTTACGACAAAAAAAAATGCACATTTACTTAGAAAAAGTCTACCGCAGTATTATAAAACTAGTAACTTAGGAATTCATGAAAATGTTGCTATAATGTGACAGATAACAATTCAAAAAGCTTTTTTCTCTCCTTTCTTTTATATTTCATCAGAATATTTCACTTGAGTATAGCCATGAAATTCTGTTCAGGCTCAAAGCATAAACAACAGATCTTTCAATTGAGTTAATACCATGACATAGGAGTCTGAACAACACAGCAAACACCTTTATTTTAGTCACCTGTTTTCCAAAATGTAATATAAGTAAATGCTGTGAAAATGGCTATATATTTGTTGTAATACTATGCCTATATTTAGTCACAATCCATGAAGTTGCCAACAAAGCAAAAATGGATGAAACTGCAGAAGTAGATGGAGGATAGATTACGAAAGCAAATAGAACCATGCTACTGATGAAGAAATCAGAGATGGAAGAAACTTTTGCTTTCTTAAAATGAAACACAATTTCTTTTATAGGCTGCCCAAAACACATCCTGACATTTAAATTCAGAATCCAACAACTATAACTAGACAGACATTTCAATGATTTCAACATCCATTAAATAAAATCCCCAAAAGAACATTCTAGGCTAGGATCAAATCCATGTTTTCATTATAACAACCCAGGTACAATCTGTCATGGAAGACCTACACCTTCCCTACCGTTACCATTCATTTAATCTAAATTAACACTAGCACTGCAGAGCTGCCTAGAAGTCAAAATCATTCCTCTACAAGCTGTATAAGCATACTTTTCACTATATAACCCAAACATTTGGCTAGGGACCTGAAATCAAACAAGACAAGGAACCTATGGCTTTAGAAGTTGTAACTCAGTTTGCATTTGTATTTCCAGGTGAGATTCTAAAGCCAAATATTATTTAATTCAGTGGCTATACTGAGGGATGTTTTGGTAATTTGTCATGACAGCGCCGTTGCTTCACTGTAATTTTTTGAAGTCAGAATCTGATTAAATTCTTTTAGCTGGAAATAATACTATGTTCAACCATTTAAGGTAACACTATTATCAAAATGAACTTCGGAAAAACCTGCCCTGTAAAAGCAGTATCTGCCTCCAAACACACTCTGATAGTCTTTCAAAACTTCTTCTCTAACAATATTTATACTCTTTGTTAAAAAAAAAAAAAAGAATTATTTGCCTTTCAGAAAATTGGAATCAAATTAATCGACAGACCATGCCTTAGTGCAGACAGTCACCACAAACAGGGTTCCTTCAAGGTTCATGGTGCTTTTCTTTCTGATAAATTTACAAGTTACTGTTTGACCACACTACATCAAAGTCATCTCTTGCTTTGTCAACAGCTTGCTTCCCATCTCTTCCCACCCTCCAATAAATCACACATAACTTTGTTAGAAAAGTGGGAGAAAAAATACTTCAATGTGATTCAACTACTGAAAAGCTATATTCTAAAAGACTACCAAAGCTAGGGAAATTTGGCTATAACTAATTAGTGTTTTGCATATTTATGGCAGAAGAGCTCATTACAGAGCTCACATTGTAAATCATTATTTAGCTACTTTGTCCTTAAAACTCTGAAGCCACTTAATATCATTTGTTGAAACTCCTTTTGAAGATCACTAAACTCCATTCCTCAGAAGACTACTCACTCAGAAGGTTTTTTGTCTCCTATTATGTTACATCACAGTGCTTCCAAGACATAGTATTTTTCACAATCATTAAGGGCCACAACTTTCAAACACATATACGTGCATCGTTACATTCGACTCATCTGACCACTGAAGTGAGCAGTACTATTTACTGGGGTTATGTATGAAATATACTGCAGAACAAGGCTTCTCTGGAATGGAATACTGAATTTAAACAGTCCCTGGATCAAGAATGGCATTTAAATTATGGGTATTTAAGAGGAAGTTGAGGCTATTTTCAGAGGGCTATTTTTTCCTGAAATTCTAGTGCTGCCAGTCAGCTGCCTCTGAAGAGTTTCTGCCTAGCACCTTATATAGGGTCCGCAATGGCCCCACAGCTATGTTCAGTAGTTGCTGCTCTCTGCTCTCATTAACTGTTAGTGTTACCTAACAATGCCAAGCAAAAGCTTACATATTAATTCATTTTATTTAATTGCAGTCTATTTGGCTGTTTTTATTAATCAAATTCTTTTTCTGCACATACAGGAGCTCCAGGAATTGGATATCACAATTCTAAGAGTTAACAGCCAGTACCTATTTAATTATTTTCTGTTCACTGGTGATTTAAGATAATCATCACATGTCTCCCTTAGTCACAAAACAAAACAGGTCTTAAAAGAAAAAAAAAGGTAGAAAAAGAGGCTCAAGTTCTCCTGTGGTAAATACTACCTAGTATTTGATACAACTCATTTTGCTTGCTTCTTGTCATCTAGATTTACCTTAGACAATGCAAAACAGAAGTCTGTAGCACTGCCATTTAAATCAGCATTCCAATTTAGAAACAAGCATGTAACTGTACCACTTCATCTGCCAATGTAATTTAAAAATATGATTATTAAGAATATGAAGACTGTAAAGAATATACAACAAATGTTATTTTGGCAAACAACAGATCAAGGATCTTACTCTTCCTCTATTAATTGATGCTTCCTTTTGTCTGTCAGTACTCTCCTTAACATCAGTGACAGTGACTGGCGTTAATCATTTATGACCTGAAGTGGACAGAAGTATTTTCAATTCATTTTAATTCAAGGCAAACCTTTCAGGTGGTAAGTTCTCAGAAAAGCAAAACATGACAAATTTTGTTAGCTGTTGCTTCCCCTGTCCACTCAACCCCCCCGAAATGATGCCTTTTAAGACCTAGATATAGAAAGGTCTCTAACTACTTTCAAAATTTTGCTGTTCAATTTGAAACTTTGTCAATATATCTATATAATATTTATTTAACTATAATATTAACCAATAATCTGAATCTTGGCCACATCATATCATGCCATGTACTGTACAAATCCATCTGGAGAGTTTGATCTTGCAGAGTCCAAAATACGTTACAAAAGAGAAATGGAAGAAGAGAAGGACAAGAAATAAAACATCATGAAAGCTAAGGGGATGAGAATAATAGTCATGAACCTCAATCACATCTTTGTGTCAAGTATGGCTAACAAATGAAAAATTACTAAAAAGTGATCATCAAAATGTATATAAAAGTATTTAATATAGAAATATTTTCTATTTCTTTATAAAACAAATATATTGACTATATAAGACAGATTAAAAAATCAGTTATTGCAGATATTTTATCAAAACAGTACTGGGTGTTGAGGAAGTGTGCCTCTGTGAGGGAAACAGAGTTGAGGTCAAGGTCAGAACATCCCATATGAAGCATGATATGAGAAAGCTGGAAAGCTGAGAAAACCTCTGGATAGTGAGCTGGAAAATGTCACTGCAGAAGAGGAAGAAATGGAGGAGTGGTACGTAATAGGATTTATAATCGAGGACTGTCAGTAACTGAAACCAGGATAAAGCTAATGCATGTGTCCATAGTAAAGCAAGGTCTGAGACTCAGGTGAGGAATTTCTCAGCTAAAATCGCTGACATTCGACCCCTATTACAACATGTATTTGGCCTGGAGGGCGTGGAAATTTTACTCGCTGCTACATTAAAGAACTTAACCATAAAATGTGAATAATAATACTTTCAATGTCAGGATGGAGCCCTATGCATGAAAAGATTTATGTAAGTGCTAAGTGCTGTCATTATTATTACATTCAGAAAGTACAGAAGGCTTTAAAGCATTAACTTTTCTACTGCAGAACATCACCTGTTCTTTCTGAAACCAGCAAAGAAGACATAAAATGAGTGCAGTTACTTCAAGAAATTGTCTGTTTTTAAATTCTGATGCATATTTTTTGTCTCTAGGAAAAGTAAACAACCATTAATAGCAGGAATTTTATGATACATGCTATGGTATAATATGCAGTAAGCTATAAAGCATATGAAAAAGAGTTCCACTTCACATAAGTTTGTTTTTCATCAGCAAATGATTTAATTGGAAAGATGCTCTGAGAGCAATCAGAAGGCAATGCATAAAAAAGATGTCTGATTTGGAATGATGAAAAGAGAATGGAGACAATTTTTAAAACATAATGAAATAAGGGAGTAACTACCAAGTCAGTGCTAGTACATTAGCCAATGGCATCAAATTAAATGGATGTGTTTATTCCTCTTTTTCAGAAGCACAAGTACCTGCTTTCCAAGGAAGAGCACATACTAATAGCATTTAAGTGGCAGTCAGTATCTTCTCTGTGAAAGCTGCAGTGGTTAGCTTGAGTTAGATCAGTTTTTTCTATGTGAGTACATTTCACATTTCAGCTGTCTTACATCATGTGATGATAATTGTTAAGATTGTGGCCCAGAATTACATCTTCGGGTGCACAAACCTTTGGATATATAGTTTCTGATTTTGGATTTTTAAAATGTATTGGCTATGTCCTGTCTTGTGCTTACAATTGAAATATTGGTGTTTACTCAATGTACAGTGGAAGCTGCAAACATAATATTCCTTTCATCCACAAACAGCAATAATTCATTTGCCCTAGGAACACAATATTTGCAGATATAGTGAGCATTGCTTCTACATATGACTAATTTTTTCCTCTTGAAAAATCTTTATTTCACTGAGAAAAATTAAAGGTATAATTTTAATTCATATATTTAAAAATTTAATTACAGGAGGACAGCTACCAGTACTGCCCAACAGCTCTGAACAGAGCTGTCACCAATACAGTATTTACATTTACAAAGTGGTTTCTGCATGAATGGGATTGTTCCAGGCTGAAAACATTTTTAATACCGTAAACAAACAAGAGATGAATGCACAAAATGAACTGTTTAACAGGGGTTTATGTACCCCCTGTGCATTGTATTTGGAAATGAAGTCCTTAAACTCAGAGGCGGAAGGATTCTCTGTGGATTAGAAGAGGCACCCGCAGTCCTTTCAACAGCATCCTTTTATACAAAATTTGGCACTAACAGTATGTTTGCTTCAGCAAATGACTTCACGCTTTGTCCTTTTAATCCAATTTCCACCTTAATATAGACTAAAGTGTAGTGAAAATACTGAAAGAGGATGCCTGGAAATGAATTGCTTTAGCAATTTAATCCAGGCTGTAATCCAAACCCACACAGTCAGCTCCTCATTAACTGAGAAGTTTAACCCACAGATTGCTTCATACAAACCAGCATTCACAACCAGCTATGACTGGATATAATTATCACACATCAAGACATGACTCAACAAGGCAGATAAGAGACTAAGTCTGACAAAAAGAGGAGAAACAGGCACTCTATTGAAAGCCACAATAATTGATTGTAACACTTATCCCAACTTGAATAGCTCAGATTTCTAGGTTATTACAGCATAAGGTACTTTGCTGGTGTAGCCCCTCAGTGTATGAGCTACCCTATTCAGCCTGAGCTTCCTCATTAGCAGGTATTATATCCTCTTTTCTATAGGGCAAAGCACCCAGAATTACCTTCAACAGCCATCCCACAGCACACCGAAGCCCACTCAGAAAACCCTTATTGATATTTTACTGACACATAAAACAATTCCCTAGTCAATGAACACTGATACTTTTG
The DNA here is from genome assembly GCA_033124195.1 of Coracias cyanogaster. Lineage (NCBI taxonomy): Eukaryota > Metazoa > Chordata > Aves > Coraciiformes > Coraciidae > Coracias > Coracias cyanogaster. The sequence goes on from JAVSBS010008580.1 coordinate 6,128, forward strand.
TTTTTTCTTTCTTAGACTGATTAACCAAAGGAAGCAACTTGGACAACATCCTGAAAATGACACTTGTGAACGCCAGCAACTTGCCATCTATGTGCCTTGGCATCACCATGTCCTCCTTGCAGAAGCTCTGGGTCCACTGATGACTCAAAGGTAACACAGCATTGTTGCCCATTGCTTGTGGATATTATGTCAGACTTTCTGTCAGCACAGTGAGATTCATCAGGTATTTAAATAAAAAATAAAATCCCAACAATCTGTGAGCAACTAAAATATGATGAAAGCATACCACTAAGATATTCCCGTCACAATATTCAGTGCCACAGACCTTTTTATCCTAGCCAAACTAGTATCTATTCACAGACATCTCTGTCTTTAAGTCATGTCTTGAGCAGATCCAGGAGAAAGAAAATGGTGCCTGTCCAGACTAAAAGCAAATTTCAATAAACTAATGGATTACAGTCATATAACTCAGAAACTGCAGAAAGCACAAAGCAAGTGAATTGAGTGCCAGAGCACACTGGCAGCTCATTCTAACCATCTTCCATACCTAACTGTAGTTCTCTTACTTCCCTTCACAGTGGGGAAACACAACAAATGTAAGCCAAGGGCAGGTAACTCAAGTTAATTCTCCAGTCTGGGGATCCATCCTAAATTCTACCACTGGCAAAAAGGAAATGGTATTTTCTACCACTTGTGAATTAAACATTTCCTTAATGTAGTTTCTTTTGCATAGCAAAGCTTGTTAGTTTTAAACCCTTCTCCACAGAGAGGTAAATGGTTCCTTAATAATTTCTACAATTTTTCACAAGATATATGAATTTTCTTTACACAGGGTATTTAAAAGTTAAGCACAAAGTGGCACAAAAGTATGCAGGAAGGAGGAAGAAGACTCAATAAAACGGAAAATACATTTCCTGGCAATACTCTTTCCAAGGTGATTTGAATGGCACTTTACCTGCACTAGCTCTCAGCAATAAGTTAGTATTTTTGCTTAATGAAAAGGATTTGCATTCCTGGCCTATGCAAAAATACAGGCTGTATCTGTGATTTTCTTTTTCCTGTTGTTTCTCTGAGTGACTGAGGTGAGAGCTAAGATTTTTATTTTGTCTGAATAGTTTCATTAAATGCAACACAGCCTTCCTCTACTCCTTGGGTAAAGTCCCAAATATATTTTTTCATTTTCAAGGTCTTATCCATTGATACAAAGAATAAAAGGGAATTTTCTCCATGCCCATTTGGTTGCTTTGTTTTGAGCTGATGGCTTCAGACAAAAGCAAGTGAAAATAACATCTCTCAAGGCTGTGCCACCTTACTCCCACAAACTATTTCCTTCTGCTGCCTTCTGAACATTTGTAGATGTTCACTCTTTGCTGGATGTTTCACCATCTTCAGGTGTGTTTCCTTCTAGCTTTCACAGTCTACTTCACAAAATTGTTATCTATTTAACCAGGAAAGTTCCTGAAGATCTTTAGGATAATGCTTAAAATCTTCTTGCTATCCTTTCCTTTAGACAACAGCTCTTCTTTACTTGTTGCTGTTCTCCATCTACTTCCTTAAAATAACATCTTGTCTTTATACAAAGATAAGGAAGAAATAACAGTTTACCACATACAGATATGTTCAAGGTGGGCGAACTGAGGGAATTTTCCTAGAAAGGAAGTATCTGGCTTTTTTTTGCTCTTTTTTTTACATTCTGAATCATAAATTTACTTCTAATCTGACATTTAAGGGAATCCAAGAGAAAAAAAACCTGAAACAAGCGCCAGTCTCTCTCTCTCTCAAATATCAGAAACTCATTTTGGGACTATGGCAAAGTGTTCCAACCAGAAAACTGCCACCCATGGTATCCATTTTGTAATATTGACATAGGCACTAAATAATTCACTGATCAATGTAATTTTCAACTCATTCATCTGTTATAAAGACCTTTTAATCTAGGAGCCTGTTTTCTGATAGGGAATATATGAAGCAATGTTTAATCTCAGGTTTATCCTGTTGAGCAACTTTATCCACCTCACCATGAATGACTGGGAGTCTAAAAATCAAACATTTCAGATTAAAGGATACAACACAGAAATTAATTTTCCAACTGACTATGCATTCAGCTTTTTTTTGTTTGTTTTAAATGATAGTCCACCTGTCTATTTCATAGCGAATAACAGCAGTTGCCAGACTTCAGTCCTTATTCTCTCCTTTGGGAAGAGAACTAGTCCATTACTAAATCACTAATCCTTGCTTAGCAGCATCCACTCACTAGTCATTCCAGAATTTTATTTTTCTCTGTATCTGGAAAATTAAGCTTCTAGCCTTTTCATGCAAAAGGAATTGTCAAAACCTGAAAACTTTTAGTGCGTCGGTATGGGGTGGAGTGGAGATGTTAAGTCATATTGGACAGGTCTATTTGCTGGTAAGCTGTTACGTCAGCCATTGCCCCTAAATCCTTTTTGGACACAGTGATAGATTTCTATCATCACTTCCATAAGCCAAACTTTTTAATACTTTAGAACTCTGACCACATTAATGTTTCATCACTCTGAAGAAAGATTTAGATTATAACAGTGATAACAGCAGTCTTTGTATCAAGTGTTACAGATTTTCTGAAGAATATAGCACATTGTGATCATATTTATATCAACTGAGGTAATTTTTCTAACTTGTATAGATAAAAGTATTCTGCTTTCACCACACCAGATGCATATTTCCCACTAATCTAAAAATGTTAAATGCATAATCGAACTTAATTTCCTCAGGGCATATGATTTCATAACCCATGGCAGGAAAGGATAAGAAGAGTCAATTGACAACAAAATGTCACTCCTGTCCAAGCAAATGAAATGCCAGATCTTCTCAATAGCTTGGCTTGTGCCTTATTCTTCTGCTTTCTGCATCAATGTTTATGAACCAGTGATCTATCAAGCCCTGTAAAATCAACAAAGTTGATGTTGAAAAAATAACTCTGAAGTTATTTTTTTTCATATTCTCTGAGAGGCACACTCAAGCATATGTGGTCTACAAAATTAGCACTTCCGAAAGCCCTAGGTATGTTCCTCCTCACTTGTCTCCACTGACTTTCAAATGCAATATTGGCTGACTTGCTGAAATTTCTAAGCCACACATTACAGCTAGCTGGAACACTATTACAAAAAGAACATCACTTTACTTCTGACCAACAGTGGGCTTCTTAAATGAAGTTTTTTGCTGCTGGAAGATGTGAAGTAAGCTCCTCATGGAGCATTGTGAATATGTGAATTCTGACGCTGAAATTCAGAAGTCACCACTAGTCAAAGTCTACCAGATTATATGAACCTAGAGTTTGCTTGCCTCAGAAGTATTGCTGTATGTTTGAAAAGTATGAAGGAAGTAGCAGACAGTTTGCCTGCTCAATCTGCCATGAAGGCATCATACTCCCTCTGTAACGTAGACAGGCTCCCGAGGTTCAGGGATGAAGACAACCCAGTATTTCTCAGTATTTCCATTTCAAAGCACAAAAAACCTGACTTGTAATGAAATAAATTCATTTAATGTATCCACTTTCTTGTAACAGAAGATACTGAGTGCGAAAATCCTCTGCTATATGCAAGTATATGTATTGGTAGCCTAATACAGCTTTTATCTGATGAACCTGTCCCACAGTATACCAGAAGCCAATTCTTTGAAAGATGCACAGTGAATGCTAAGTTGCTAGCATGCCTCTTCATAGCCAAAAACTAAATGTATGTGACAGCCTAACGAGTGCTCAGTTTATAACAGGTATGACCTCATACTCCAATATAGACATATTCCCATATAGTATCTCTCTGATAGTGAAACAGAAATAGATATTTCAAAGGAAAGAACAATAGGCTGTTGTGAATTCTAAGTTCTTAGCATGCATTTGATTGCATGAAAGCAACTGAAAGCTCTAAAGAGTTCTCCAGAAGCAGACTCATACAGATGCAGACAGATGTTTTGGAATGAAATGTTGAGTTTATTAATTCCAAATTGTCTGTTGTCCACCTAGTCAAGGTTTATTTTCAACATGAAATGTCTTTGTTTTGAGTAGAACAACACTGAAAGAAAAGCTTTTACCCTCAAAAAAGTTTACAATCTCACTTGGAACAGTCAGTGGAAAATGGAATGATTCAGCTGACTTCTGTCTTTATCACTACTAATCTACTCAGATTCTTCATACGGTAAGAGGATCTAGTGAATCTGCAGGACAAGACCAAATATAAATGGTTGTCTGCTGTCCAGAAAATGACAGTCTTTCCAGCATTACGCTTCTTTGTAAATCAGGTGTACAGAATTTATAGATACAAATGTGATAGATGCCATTGCCTCTCTCTAATAAGCAGTGGAACCTGCCAGTTAAAGGAGGTTCTCATCTCACATAGGCAGCTGTTTGGATTTAAGTACTGTGTTATTTCAAGGCCTTTTGAGTTGACTGATCAAAATTCAGCACACATAAACACCATAATCATAAAAAAGATGCCTAAAAACTGGAATGAAATGTAAACAGAGCAAATAAATTCATTTCTATGTGGTTTGATAAGGAACTGCTTTTAACTTCAAGTACCATGACTCAGATTAATTTTTCCTGTGTTTCAGCTCTCTGAAAGTTCAACAATTTGCTTACACAAGATGCAGTCAGTGGACAGTAGAAGGAATGCCCAGAACATAACTCATCACCCTTACCTTCAACATTGATTTTAGGATGGAACAGTGCAACAATACATATGCTTAAAACAGTATGGCAAGGACAGATGGCAAGCACACGGAGTCACCCTTAACACTTTGCTTCTACAAAGTGCCCATGCAAGAGTAAATCCCACTCTGTCTGTAAATAATCACAAAAAGTAAAGATTCAGAGTCTGTAGGAATTGGAAGTATTTACAGAATTAATTAAAACTGAAATTGCAAGTTGCTCTCAAGCTAGTGATTGTGCAGTATTAAAAAGTTTTATTGCCTTATCGTAGTAATTAATTTTTGTTTTACATTAATGGCATTTCTATCATGCCTAAGATGCTAATGCAATTTGACAACAGCAAATACCATAAGATCACTTAGCTTATTCATGTCACTAAGCAGGCACAAATGCATAGCTTTACATTAAAGACCTTCCTAACATACTAATTGTTTCCAAAATGAAGGACTGCTTCTATGTTTTTGTCAAGAAAAGGATGGATTAATTATCACATTGTCTTTTAACATCTGATTTCTTAACAAAAAGAATTATCAAGTTTCTAGGCAGCAATTCTGAACGGTGATATTGGGTATACCTCATAAAATTATATTTTCGTAAGTTTCCTATTAAATACATGACCTTACTAAATCTTCCAGCTCATTTCAACATCAATGTGATGTGATGCTAATGAATGATTAAAGTTAAATTTATTGCAGGAAAAAAACACTTGGGAGTTCAAAGTAAAATTCTCATATACATCAGAAACACCAAGACTTCGTTTCAGCTTTCTGCTTATTTGCAAAAAGCTGTTCCAGTCTGTGATGGATGCTTTGGGTCTTTTGTGGATGGGACTGGCTCCAGAAAAGAAATGTCTCTTCTGACCAAGTGCCGTTGGGAGCACCTTTCTCAGAAGATGAGCAATCTCCAGTTGCAGCTGGAATTCTGCAGCAAGTGGCTGTACATGTGGGAGATGCTGCTGCTGCTGCTGCAGCCTGGGAAAGGAGCACTCACCAAGAAAACAAAAAATTGAGCCACTCGCCCCTGAATGTGAAACAGGTGCATTTCTCCCTTGTTAGAGAAAGGCAACGTATGACCCTTTAAAGTACTTTAAATCAAATAGTTTTTAAAAATAGTAAAGAGACAGCTATGAATTCTGCAAAACTGATGCAGGGTTTCATCATATACAACTTTCCTCTTGTGCTACTACTTAATTGCAAACAGTACCAACACTCTCCTGCACTTTCCTGTTAAAGAAATTAGAAGCATAGCTGAAAATGTGTGAAGATACCGAACCATAGTATTTCTGAACTGAACCATGCTTCATTACAAACACATTTTGAATTCTAATTATATTCTTATTAACCCAATTACTTTGCTCTGTATATTTTAAAACGTAATTATACACTGTGATATGTACCTCTCCTCTACTATGTTTACTGCTAAGGCTAATTTTAACTAAATTAAGAGTTCATTCAAACATACTCAGTATACACATATTTTGTGTGTGGTTTCGCAAACTATATTACTATTGTACAAAATAGCAAAAGTGCTACACTCATCTTAAGCTTTCCGTAACAGCAAATTATTATTGATACTAGATAAGGATCATAATTTGTTAATGTGTTCTAAACAAAATATCCGCAGAATTAGTATGAAGTTTACTGCTAGCTTGTTTTAACTTTCACTTGACTTTCACTTTTTTTTTTTTTTTTAAAAAAAAGGTTTTCATATTCATATATACATTTCTGTTGAAGATGGGGTTAAACTTGTCAGGAGCATTTTAATAATATACTGAAAATCTCCTTTAATTTATGGCAGATATATTTTCAAGAAGGAAAATGCTGATATTATCTTGGTTATAAGCTTGCTGCTGAAATGATTTAGATATTCTTTTCCTTTCAGACAGTATCAGTATAAAGCATTTCTTTGCAAGCAATGAATTATAGTTGACACTTCAAACCTATTCTATCAGTATCTTCTAGTTCAGAAAAATGAGAAAACATAAATATTTATTCTATATATACAGAAGAGACACAGGACTCTGATAAAAATGATCCATTATGGAAGGATGAATAATTGTTACATGTGTCACACTTAGAACAGCAAAGGGCAAAAAAAATTGCCACTTTTTAATATGAGGATTTGAGGTTATTGTGTAAATAAAAATGCAGTCATTTTATCATATTGAGCTGGTAAGTGTTTAAGCTCAGTGATTTCTGATGACATTCAGTTCATTACTACCTGGATGATGAAGCTGCTTGATACAGATCTTTAGTCTGTTTTTATAAAGCCTATTAATGACGTGCTTTAATAGTGGAAAAATATTTATGCAAACAGTCTTCCATTTCCCCTGTTTATATGTGCAATACTTCTCCAGTTTAAGATTACCAGTTAATAAGACTAGGAATTCATTTCATTAAACGATCTATTCACTGACTTTAGTCTTCTTTCCATTACTGACTTAAGTTTTCTGATGAATAAGAAGCTCTGCAGGAAAAAACCAGTGCCATTTCCAAACATTTGAAACAATGTTATCAGTCTTATTATCAGACTTCCCTTTTAGAAAAAGAAAATCTCTCCTATGAAGCGCAAACCTTAGCCATTATACAGTAGATAGAACTAATACAACTTAATTTTTAATTATTCTTTTTCTCCACAAGGTCTGTGAGAAGTGGTCTATAGTAGAAATGGAAGCTTTCTGAGGTAAGGATAATTGTGGGTTTTTTTTTAATTCAGTGCTTTTAACCATATAGCCCTGACTGCAAAACTGAAATATATCGACAATACAAATTATGGAGTAAAAAAAAAAAATACTCAAACCTACAAGTTATTGAGTTAAGATTACCATGAGAAAAGTATAATATATAATTGCACAGAATTATTTGCTAATTTTGGTTTATGTGAGTTTCACAGACTGTAACATAAAGACCCTTGGCTTATTAGATTAAAATTAAAATGTGTATTGATTTAGATGAAAATAAACAAATAAACTAGCATTAATTTATTAAATAAAAATCAAGAAGTTCTAAAGTTATAACACTTCAGAAGAACTGGGTAAGCCATCTTATTAATGTATTGCATTTTATTAAACAGTTAACTCTAAAACATAATTCATAGATGCTAACTTAGCAGAAAAAAACCAAACAACCCAAACCCAAAACCACACCACACATGCAATATTGCACTTGAAAAGTTTTAATTTTTAACGCTATTTCTTGGCTTCATCATTCCACTTGGACACTGGCAGATTAACTTTTGGCATAAAGAAATAAGGAGCTGCATTGGGTAACAACAAATGTTTATCTAGCTCAGTTTCCTATTGCTTTCAATGGCCACAGGCAGATACCCAGGGAAGACTGCAAGGATGAAGGCAAGAACAAATAAAATTTATGCCTATTAGTTTCCCAAATTACATGTTATTACTAAATACAATAACCTTTGAGACAGAGAACTTTCACTTGAAATACTTAATACCACAGGAGGAATTTAAAAAATATAGACATTAGGAACAGTAATATTATTTTAAAGAACACAATAAATTTTTTCAGCTTTCAATCTCAGATAAAATAGAAGTTTATTTTCAAATTTCCTCTAAGTGTTCAGTATTTCTACATGAAAGCTAGAAGCAGGAATGGAGGGATCAAATGTATTTCCCTCCATGCCTTAAGGAGAGAGGCTTGTGGTGAAGAATGAAGTTTACTCTACTCAATCTTTCTTAGAGGAACAGGGGCTGGGCTTGGTTTTTTTGCAAGTTTTTAATGTGCTTCTCCTTTTTGAATAACTTGATGCGTCTGCAGACACTGAAAACTTTCTCAAGTAACATGACTTCAAAATTGGGTTATTTTTACTCTGCTGCTTATCAGGCTAAAATATGAACAATGGTGACTTTTGGATTCTCTACAGGCTCGGAATGACACCAAATCATTTTTGCCTCCATCACCATTTCAAATACCACCCTTGAAACTATAAAGAGGTTGTTAAAACAAGCAACATTTTGCAGAAACAAACATCTGAAATTTTGCACAGCACACACACACAAATTATATTCTGAGTGACTTCATTTTAAAATCCTGACTTAGTGAGATCTTTTTCCCAGAGCTTTTCTATATAAATAAAAACTGTCAGAAAATAAGAATAAAAATAGGCATGTAAAATGTAGAAAAAAACATTACTTCTTTCTTTTTTCATGCTTCTTACTTTTTCATATTTTGTCTTCCATTTTGAGTATTATATCTCCCAGATTCAGAGCTGCATTAGAACAAATATGCCCTTATTCTTGACTTTGTGTTTAATTTTCTATACTTCTGTAAGAAGATATTTTCTAAAGGTACATCTTTATCCTCCTAAACTATGGATATTTATCGTCAGAATACCCACCCTGTGTGACTAGTAACGGATTATCTGAGTTTACCTATAGTGAGTGGCTACATGCAAAAGGTCTATTGAAAATTTCGAGAAAAATGGAGTCAAGTACAATCAAAGGCCTGGAAAACATGTTACAGTGGAAGACTAGTAGCTTACAGTCCATAAAGGCTTATACAGGGAAAAGAAAATCCAAAACAAATCAGCCTCTGATCTAGCTGAGAAAAACAGAAGCTGAACTAAAACAAACACACACTAGAAATCAAACTGTTTAACACTGGAGATTGTTAGCACACAAAGCAAATTCTTAGTCAGGGGCTTGGGTTCACTCCATATAATTTGAAATGTTTTTAATGAAGATGGATACCTCTTTTGCAAAAATATGCTCTTTTTCCACACAAAATTTAGAAGGGAAGTACTACGGCATATATTACATAATAGAGTATCTGATAATAATCTCTCCTGGCCTTCTAATCTATGAATCTTAGAGAACAAAACCTGGCTGCTAATTAAAAAACTGAAATTATCACTAATACTTAACACATTAAAAAAACCCAAACAACTGACCAGGGAACACTTCTATTGTCACTCACTTGTACAGATTTAAGGCAAATGTCTACACTGACTTCTCATTTTTGAATTTTGCTTGTAAATCTATCCCAAATTAGAACCTACTACTTAAATTTATTCTAGTTTTGGAGAGAGGATGCTCAGATTAGAATCCCAGATTTGACTATGGGTATTTTGAGGGTTATTTTAATTTAATTTCTCTAGAACACCAAAATCACAATGCAGTCTCACTGTCAGTGCTGGACCATTTAACTGCAGGCTGCCACTGAAGAGGGAGGTTGTCGTCCACAGTTATAAATTCCCTCCAGAACCTGTGGATGTCACCCCATGGTCTGCCAGATCAGCCCATGGATTCAGCTCATTCATCTTCTGGTCTAAGACCAGCAGCTGGGCTGCAGGAGCAGATTGCCCTTTGAACAGCAGTGTGGGCTTGGGATGTTGTAAACTGACTGAGAACTTGCTCTGCTGGCCACTGAATTGCAAAGCATCCCCAGGCCCCTGTCTTAGCCAGCAGTGAAATACATTCCCCTAGATTAAAGACTAATCTGCGTGCTCTGAAAAGCCCTCTGCAAGCATCTTTTTCAGTGAATACTTCCAAATCTATGGAGCTGTAGACAAATAATTTTAGCCAGCTAAGCTGTGCAGTAGGCTTATCTTCATCTCTTCTGTCTACATGAAGAGGACAGAATAATACCAAAGCAGTCCTTATAAGAGGACACAGAAGTATCTTTATTGACAGAAAGTATGTGTTAGTTTCCTGTGCTGACTTCAATCAGTTTTAACAAGAATCATACCAGAGTAAAACACATCTGGACTGGATAAAGGAGAATCATCTTCCCAAAGATACTACTCCTCATTACATTCTAAGTGTCTCTGAATTTAACTGTAAATTCTGTAACATTTTGACAGTTTCTAAATAAAACAATACCCATAACTATAGCATAGATATGTAGTTCTGGGTATTCCAGGTAGTCTAGAGGTTTTGGCAGACTAAGATAGCTGAGTAGTCACTTTTAAAAAATAAAAAATTAATTATGGAAAACTGTTCACTAAAGAAGGATTTAGTAGGTCAATGAGGGCTATGAAAGATAATGATCTGTGTTAATCTACTTCATGGTCTTCAGAAAATAGAAACTTGTTGTTAACAAAAAATTAGATCTAATTTACTATTAATTAGGGTAGATTAATGTATATATGACTATCACAAAATACACATTAATAGCAAAAAGAGCTATTATAATAAATAACACATCACTGATCCTACTCTAATAAAATATTTAGGTAATGGAAACTCTTCAACATCTACATATTCTGCTTAACAGTGACAGAAATTTACAGAAACAATACTTTGATGAAGCAGCATTGCGACACTATTGGGATTGCACTGCAGTTCAGAGATAACCCTGAAATAACTGGGTAGGGAGAAATCTATATAGCCTACGTTATTAACGACTACGGACTGACCTCTGCTTATCTGCACTACCTTAAAGATGACATTGAAATTTTCAACTCTGCTCAAGCTTCTGAAATCTAGACCATAATAACTTAAAAGGGTTCTGATGATATTTTCAATCTGTCATATTAAAATAAAACAGAAAACTTCTGACTTTATATATTACCTAGAAAAAGGATCATTGCTTTGTTCACATAGTACAATGTGAAGTCTAATATTTACAATGCATACAATGATCAGAGAATGTATTTGCTTAATTTTTCATTCAAATATTACAGATAAGAGAGAAGATAAATCCCTCAGAAAAGAAAGAAAAAAGAAAATGAGGCGTGTGTACATAACATATCGAAGAAAGGAGCTATGTTTACTTTCCTCTAGGAAAGAATTTCCGTTGTGTATCACCTATGCTACACAGCAAATGACAACAGTAGCTTATATGGCACTGTACCACGTCACAGCATAAATACCTTAAAATAATGCATTCAGAGCTGATCTTAGAGTGCTCACAGGTACACTTAAGTCCACTGACAATAGTACAGCTATCAAAATATACAGCAGGTGGGAAACAGCCTTCAGCTTCTACAACTTATATCCCCACCTAAAGCTTGACTAACTCGAATTTTCATTCCATTTTCCACTCTCTTCTTCTAGCTCCCCAAAAATTCTTTGTGTTTTAAAGCATGTTGTTTAAGCTGAAATCAAAGCTGTCTCTCTTCTTGGAATATAACGGATTGTTTAATGCCCTATAACACTTTAAAGTGGACAAATATAACATGTTCATTTCAAGTTGAAATTACAAAACTTAAAACTTTTGATTTGTGGTCAAGGTTTTAAAGAAAAACAATATGTCTTATTGAATATACAGCAGCTGTAATTTAATTATTTCTTCTGATCCTATTAATTTTAAAGACTGTTTCAGATTTTTCTTTTCAAATAAAAAAGAATCTAGTATCATTCAAGGAAAGGATTTTTTTTTCTCTCTTTGAAGGAATGAAATTCCAACTCATCTGCATTCCGAATATGAATACAAATGTGTACACAAGTGATTCTAAATGCCACTGGCTTTCTGTTTTCAATGCTGCTATTTTTCCAGAGAATGTATCCATAGCTTAATGACCCTTTAATGTGATCTGGAAATGCCAAAGAATAATACCTCAGGGAAAATACTGCTTTCACTCGAGTTACAATACACATTTTTACAACTGAAAGAAAGCATAAAATCCTAAAATCACTGATGATGCCATCCAGAAAACCTATATGTCTGGGGAAAAAAAAAAGTAGAGAACAAATAATTGTTCAGGCAAAATAATTTCAAACTAAAGCCATGGTAAAATTAACAGATCTCACAGATAAATAAACTGCTCATTTGGTAGCATTTATTGTGGCACATTTATGCATGTTTTACCATTTTTATTTCTTTTTATTAACAAAGGCTACTTGGAATTGATGATCTCCAGGGTACAAATCAGAGCCTATCAAGATTGATGAACATGCCCCAGATGCTGGGAGTCATGCAGAGGGTCTGTCCATGCACAGGATCTATGGTGGACCTGAACATTTTCCTGCAGTGAACTTGCAGGCGCTCCTGACAACAGAAATGTAGCTGATAGTGTCCCTTCCCCATCATCACTCCATGAGAAAGGCTTTCTTACGCTGACGTGTTAATATGCACTTTTGACTGGGCACTGCTTGCTGCCCTGTGCTGTCTTTTCTTTTTCTTCTCCCTCAGAAGAGAGTCTGGTATCAGATTATAACACTTGTCTAACTTCCAAAGTGTGCTTTTCTCTTTAAGTCCACCTGTAGATAGTAGTGTCAATTTCTGAATTCCATTTTTTAGGTATTGGGAAAAAAAACCCCACAATAGTTATTTCTAAATTCCTGGCACACTTTTAAAATTGCTTTTAAAAATATGGCTGGGTGTCAGGCAATATGAGATAATACTGCAGGGATTCTTAGCTTTTGACATTTTTAATTGACTGTGCTTTGGTTACTAAACAACAGATATTTTTGTCATCTAAATATAATGTATCTTTGTAAAACCCTTTAAAATATTATTTCAAACCAATGAATGCCATTTTCTATTTGCCTTTAATTTCCTCTCAATAGTAAGTTCATCAGAGTGTAACAATTAATTAACTTAATTAAGCTAACTTAATTATGTTCTTTCATAGGTCAATATGTAGAGCTACTCAGATTAATAGCAGAGCTTGTAAAGTTAATCTTCTTGTATAATGCAAATGATGCCAAGTCATGTATTAAATACCTTCCTGAGTAACAGATGATATAGGACTGAATGTACTTTAAAGAAAGGCAGAGACTGTGAAAAGGTTAAATAAAGAAAAATGACTTGGATTTGTGAGAATTTTAAACAGACCTAATTCATTTTTTAAATTAATAATGTTCTTCTAAGAAGAGCCCTCATTCCATAAGGCCATTTACAGCTTAAATATACATAAATAAATTTTGACTTCAAAAGCAGAACTGCATGATAGCATTTTCCAGCCATCTTGCGACCTTTATGTTTTGCTATTAAGAAGATTACACAGAACAGTCATATGAAGAGATTAGATGGAAAATATGAATTCCTAATTCCAGAGCATTTCCCTGCTTACTCTATTTCCCAGTTTATTTTACAGAAGAATCACTTCAGTAGTCAAAGGTATTATGTTCTCTTCTCTGTTCATTATTAATTCACTTTTAACACAGTTAGACGCAAAGGCTTTTTAGGGCATGTGGCTTAGCACTTTTGTTATGAAATACTAATGGGAACTACAGAAATCATAATAATTACTTGTAGAAGCATAAAAATGTAAAATCAAACAAACCTCCTGAATGCCAAATGACCTTGAATAGGTGACTCAACTTCTCTGTATTAATAAATGAGTCTGATGGTTGGAACCCACACTCTGATTTGGATTATGGGCCAAATCACCACATTTCAGCTAAGTAACCAAATTTCAGTTTTCTCTACAATGAATCTGATTTAGGTCCAGAAAATACTCTAAATGCACAGCAATTCCAGATCTGTAACCTGTTGCAACTCTTCATTGCCACTCAAAGAAAACAGAGAGGAGGGGTGAAATAAATATTCTGTAAGGTGCTTTGAACAGGAGTGTAATGGAAAAGTGTCTGGAAGTGTGAAAACCATAATTGCTCAGAAGCTTTAAAACTAAGATGAAATACTAACAAATGCACCAGGGCTATCAACCCTAAGTCTACTAGGAGATGGATGACACTACAATTTCTTCTAATTGTTAAAGTGTGCCATGTAGTGTCTGTGGTGTTGCACAAAACGGTCAGCCCAATCTCAGTGTAGTAGCAGGTTCAGAGTATAAATCAACCTCTGTTTCAAAATCAAAGCCCCATAACTTCTAATATGAAGGGGGATTATTTATCTATGACACAAAATAACTAGTAAATTATCACATATTATTTTTCATCAGAAAACAGTCTGCTAGGTCCATACAGCATGGAAATTTTCGATGACTTTTCTGAGCAGGAAAGATCTTCTGAAGTTAAACCAAAAAATTTAGTGTTCAAGAGTAAATATGCAGGTGTCCCCCTCTATGCGAGTTACTGGTTTGGTTTTTTTTTCAGTTAACAGTTTGTCAGGAAGAATAACACATTTATAGCAACAACAGTCTGATACAATTCTTCAGCAGCTACACAGAGAACGTATGGATAATACTGTTATGCCTATGAAGTTTAGAAAAGAACGCCCAGCCTTTTCACAAGCACAAAAGGTTTGCATTTATACATATAGATAAACAAATATATTTTCTCTAATATTTTCTTGTGTTCTCTAAGAGCACAAATAATCTTTCTGCTTCTTGCAATACTTATTATACATAATGTTTGAGTTATTTTCTCAAATGAAAGAAGCCGGTGATGGAAAACCAGTTATTTAACAGTCTTCTAATAATAGCAGCTGGAGAAAATACCACATGAGTATTATTACAAGCTTTGCCACAGACTTACTTATTCAGTTCTTTCAGAGAAAGTTACATCATACTTTGTTTAAAAAGCAAATATCTCAGTGTAATAAAATAGCATAAGCATGGGGTTTTTTAAAAAAATCTCCTTTCACACTAACTTGAAGAGGCCATGCAACTGGTCGAGAAAGCTGTATCCAGAGATCAAGGAAGATAATGCAAGAAACAGAACATAGTATCAGCTGTCAATTGTATTCATAAAAGTTAGAAAACATTCCCTTTGTCCACATATGAAATAATGCAGATGGCTCCCCCAGATTTTCCAAGAACCATGCAATGATTTTAACACTGAAGTTTACAAACCTTTTAAGCTGCTTATACCATACTTATCACTAACGGCAGATGACTTAAATGTGGGACACATCTTCTTCTATAAAACAAAAGACTGTACTTCAGCTGTCTATTACTAATGGAAAAAGTCCGTGTTCTATCCATATAAATAGCAAACACTGAATGTGTAATAGTTCAGAAACAGATTAATGGGTACCTATCTTAATCTTTCTTTAGCTGAGAATCACAACACTTTGTGCAGCTTTTACAGTTCTAATACAGTAGTCAGAAAGCACCACAGATACACAAGCCATTCATGTTCATATGCTACCATCATGTCATTCATATTTTACCCTAAAATGCTCTGGAACATACATACATGTTTTTCTGCAGGATGAAGTAGGGGATTGATTGGTTGTTTAATTAAATTTTTTATCCTAGAGAGAGAATGGCACAGCATTTCATCTGTATCTGTACTGTTCTGGCAATGTCGCCATACAAAAAGAACAGCGCTGTTAGCCTCTAGGCTTACACTATTAAAACATGATTAATTGATTTGCCACAAGATTGGCAAAAAAATTAATATACGTAACATAAGCATTTTCTTTCTAATTAAAGAAGAGGATATACCTCTTATGAGACTCAGGTTTACGGAAACTGTCAAAACTAGTCTCTTCTTAGCTAACCAGCGACTGACACCACTACTCCCCGTACATTAAAGTGCTGCTTACGCGAAACAGTACCAATATACAGCTCACCCATCTTGCTCTTTAGGCACTACAAGAAAAAGGGAAGGCAGAACTCTTTAAAAACAAACCTTCACTGTCTTCAACGTCACTATACATTTGTCTAAAAAACTACAGAAATATATTTCCTAAATATACTGCAACTGTCACAGGCACAATAAAAGCAGCCATAAAATATAACTCATCAGCTTTTCAATTTTAACAAACCATTACAGTGTTATTTAGGCAACTCTACTTGTACCTTTAAAACATTTTAAAAGATCTGAATCTTAAGGAATCAGCATGTCCAGAGAATTTTCTTTCATCAGTTCATGGTAAAGAATGTATGATATCAGAGATATAATTCAATGTATTTACTCAGTGCATACTAACAATAGTGCAGTTTTAAATCTTGAAATTATTGCGGGGACAAAATTCCTATTTTAAGCATTACTGTTGGAGGGAAACAACCAAAACTATATTATTTATTATACCATTCTATGAAAAGCAGTGTTATTCTACAGTTTCCTAAGAAACTGCTAAGATCTACTGAAATGACACTAAAAATAGGATGGCACACACACACACACACATGTCCCCTTTCAAATGGATCAAATTTTTCTTTCATTTCCACTTTTCAATTCCCATTCTTAAAAAAGACAAAACCCATGCAAATAGTAACTCATCAATCACATAGGAAACTTCCTTATTTCAGCATGGATACTAATTAAAATCATTCAAGCATTCATATCTATATAACTTAAATTTTACTGAGGATTGCACGGCTTTTGAAAACACACAAAAAGGTATCTTTCTAACTTTAACCACAGTTTGGTTATTTTATAACCCAAATGGTTCCTGCATCTGAAATACACTGATGAACATACACACTTCCCTGAATCCTTCACAGGTACAAAAAATTCACAGATTTCTAAATCTAAACACCCGACACAATAATTATTTCTGCAGTTGCTTTTGTCACATGCCACATAGCTGGACACTGTTCCTATCCTATGCAGAGTTAAATCTGATTTTAAAGCATGAAAAGAAGCTGGGAAGAAGGGAGGCAGGAAGGGGAGTGCGTGCCACCCTGCCCTCCTGTTGAGCATAACTCAAAATTCAACCATCATTTCTACTAGGAGGAATTACTGGACAAGCAAAACAAAGCCTCATCTGAGTGATCAACTGACATGTGACATAGTTAGAACTGATAACACAAGTAACTGAGTGTTAGATTCAGACTGGCCTACCCAAGAAGAAAATAAACTGTATGCAGGAAAAAACTGCATTATACAAATTAATGTGGTCACTCATGGGATTTTCCTTACTTTCGTCTACAATAAATTGATCTCTCCCCATAATTGCAAGTCTGAGATTCTTTTTGAACATCACTTTCCACATCCTCTCAATTCTCCTTCACCTTCCTGAAATCCTTGGTCAGTTAGCAATTTTGCCTTCTTTAAACTTTTATCTTATTTCTCTTTTCCATGACTGCATTTGAGCTTCTCAACAACTGCCTTCTCACCAATACTGATGGGTTGAATTCAGATGAGACATAAATTATTATACAAATAATGTATCAGTTAGCAGCTGTAGTTAATTGCAAATATTAACTCATTAAGCAGATACTGAAAGAATAAGTAAGCGATGTACCAGGAGACTTCAAATAAAATGTTGAAGTAAAGCTCTGCAAACACTTTTTTGTTGAAGATCTGTTTTTTAGCATGTAAATCACAAATGTTTTTTTACTGTGCTGACTTACCCATGCGTAACTTATATGGGTTGTTTCATGGTGGGTTCTGAATTTGGAAATTCAGCATACTGGTGCTCCCCTCTCAAGGTTCCCTGCAAATCCAACCACAAAACTCTCTCTGACTCACCCCTCTCTGTTTTTATATAAACTGCAGTAAAAACTATTGAAGAAAGTCTCACTCCTTTTAAAAACACATACAATATTTTATGACCCCATATTAAGTAAAACAGTTTCAACTATTACTGAGATATTTAGCAAATTCAAAAGGTTTACTTCCATCTTTCAATCTTCTGAAGTTTCCTTTCCCCCACAGTTTAGCTCTTTTTATTCCACAAAAGCAAAAACTGTATATTCATCTTCCTCATGGTCGCCTTTTACTAACCATGTTTCATTCCTCTTTCTGCAGTATCTTTCTTCAATTTTATTTTTAAATATAATCTGTGCTCTCAGTTTTAATTTCTCCAGTGGAGTAAGGTAAATTGGCAAAGCTGAGACTTAAGAGGCAGAACTCATGGCCCTTCATAGACTAGAAATCTCTTTGCTACTCAAGAATAAATATAGAAATATTACTAAAAGCTTATATTACTCTATCCTCAGGATTGCTTACATATGATAACCTGACTTTCTATCTTAGAACATGTGGTGATACTCCAAAAGTAAGTCAAGTATCTATTTGGTCTTAATCCAGAAGACACTCTTACGAATACTCCTGGCCCTGTAATGAAGACTTCCCTCTTCTTCAGACAAAGTGACAAGACTATCAGGGGAAAGGAGAAATTCAAGGTGTTTGATCGTTATCTAAAGGCTGCACTAAAGAACTAATAAATGGCATTGTATTTCATATGGCTGGTATTTCGTACTCTACTGGGAAGATTATAGTCAAAAGAAATCTGAGAAAAAAAGCAGGAAAGATTAATCTTTATATTACCTGGTACTTGTAATATCTTTAATAATAATAATAATGTTTGAGGAAGCCAAGATTAATAATATTATGGCTACTCCAAATGAAGGACTTCCTTCTCACAGGACGGCTTAATTTAAGGAAAATTAGGGTTCTCTGAAAGGACGACTGCCACCATAAAGTGAAGTTGTGAGTTTGAATCCTGCAAACAACCTCTTGTTGTACTCTCTGTGATGTACTGTGACAAGCATGCATTGCAGGGACAGAAAAAACCCCAAGTCATTTGCTACATTGTGAACTACCTTACAAGATGGCACCTTTTATAACAACAGGGAGTATAGACTTAGGATCTCACTACATCATTAGCATCTAGTATCTTTTTTTTGAAAACAAGGGCACAAAAAAAAAAGGCACAATGTTAGCGAAGGTCTTTCCTTTGTACAGCCCAGCAGTTAGCCATATTTTAATACAGTGAAGGGTGACAAATGCTTTACATCTACCTATACGCCTAGATACCAATTCTACTTCTGACTCTTTAGTGTCATGAAGTTCAACTTGCCAGAATCTAACAAGACTCCTGTTACTGTCATGTCATGAAAGACAGGAACAATTAAAAATATTTTCTCAAATCACTGTTAATAAGGAACAGTGTTAAAAAGGTAGCAGATAGAATATACTTGCCTTATAGGTACTGTGAGTCAAGGCCTTGAGATTTACCTTTGCCTTGCATGGTGTTGGTATGGGAGGATACGATTGAGCTTTAGCTTTAAAAGTCTCTGCTATGAGTAAAACAACACTAGGCATGAAAACCTGAGGCAAATGTGTATCCCCCAACAGTTAATCTTGGAAAAGAATAGACACAGAACGTCCTACCTCTTCTGGATGTTTCTGTGCCATCGATACCAGCTCTTCAGAGCTACTCCTTGAGGTAGAGGGTACCACACTACCTGGGGCCTCTGAGACCACCTCATTTGACGGTTCGGAGTCCTGAGGGCAACAGAGACAAATAGACCCCTCAGCAGCGTGTTGATGTGGCACGCCAAGAAAATGATACTTTTCAGAGGAACTGCGGTCTAAGTACAGAGAGAGAAATTGAAAGTCCTTGAGGTCTAAAACCCTAGTCCTTTTATCCTGGGCAAATTCTTTTACCCCGGGCAAATTATTTTACCCCAGAAGCAAAACCATCTGTCATATATCTTCTCTTAAAAGGCTAACACTTTCTTCGCAAGAGCAGCAAAAGACTTACTAAATAGCTACATAGCATTTCAGAATTGCAAAGTTCTGAATAAGCAGGCTTGTTTTGCCCATGCCTACCCCTGCTCCTGAACCTCAAGGAAGGGAATATTACATTTCAGACCCTTATTCCAGATGTAGGTTTCTGCACAACAGCTGAGACCATGCTAGAACAACCCTGCACAAATGTATCTTACCAATCACTGCAAACCAATATAGCACAGAAACTGGTAAAGCTAGAAAAGTTAGTAAAGTTAGCTATTAGTAACTGTAACACTATAGTGAAATAAATAAAAATTCTTAAGTAGTTTACATTGTATTTTCCAAATTACCTTGATTTTGCAACACATGACTAGATCAGTCAAAACAAAAAACACTTTAATATCTTCACTGCTTCACACAGTATTTTTGACAACTGCATAGATTATTTTATTACAGAGAAAAAAAAAATCCATTAATCGGTACTATCTCTACCCTGCTTGTTGTAATACTCATTATAGAAGATATTTTAGATGTCATTGCTTAGCAAGCAGAATATGTGCTTTTGATATATCACTTTCTCTCTGTAGTCATTAATTGCAAGGAAATAAAGATTATACTTTTGGAAACTGCAAGCTGCAAAGCTTATTATTAAGTTTTTCAACATAATGACCTCTAAAAAGTCAATTAAAATTTCATAATGATAATATTCAGCATTTGCAGTTTAGTCCAATGTATGTTTATTGGACAGGAAAAAGTGAACAATGTGTTCCAACAATCATTACTGAATCACACGGACAATTATAGGTAAGAACAGATACCGTAAAATAATTAATACACAGAAGGGGCTGCTGGGGGCTAGAAAGTTGGAAAAATGTCTTTGGGTCTGGAAGGGGAAAACTCTAATATCTCTATTTCCTACACCTTTCCAGGTGAATTCCTTTAAAATAGCTTCTGAGCTTAAATATTTCAAATAAAGCTTTTTATGCCTTTCTCATTGCACCACCTCTCTGTGACTTACAAAAAGGATGTTCTGGCCCATTCTGGTTCAGTATGAGGAAGACATTTTAGAAAAAATCAGCTTTCAGTGAAGACTGAAGGATATGATCAATTAAAATATTAACAATGAAGTACAACTGCCATTACACTGAACTGTTTTATGAGCATATGCATTGGATCTGTGGAACAGAAGGATAAACGAAATACCTCGGTAGAACTAGTGTCCCAAATTCCATGACGGGAACAATAAAACACTGTTTTTCAGCCTTCTCAGTTCCTCAAAAGAATATCAACACCACAGCTAAACACTGTGAACTACAAGGAGAAACATCTATGATTCTATGATCTCTAGCATTTTGATAATGAAAGTCTGAATTTCCTCTACTGTCTGTACAAAAGCCCCATGCTTTATATACCATCAAAATAAACTTCGCATCATGTTCATCCTGACAGCTTGCTGTTTTCCCTAGCAGATATGGATTTGCACAGGCAAACACTCTCTTTCTCAAAGGCGTCCTCAGTTTGGTTCCTAGTAAACTATGACAATGAGACTATCTCTTCTTCTTGACCCAATTAGCTGCAAACTGACTCTGAGTACTGAACAGTACTGCTTTGTTTTCTCCTTGAGAAATGGAAAGTTAAATCATCGCCATGTGATTTATCAGCTCAATATGCTTCCAGAAGCTCCTCTACACTACTTACAAAAACAAAAGTAACAACCAGATCTGCTGGAAGAAAATATGTACTTGTCTGAATTATTTGGTTCAGTGATTTCTCTCCTTCAAATCTGTCTGTCTTTTATGTCTGAACAAACTTTTATTATGTTGCTATTACTTTTGGCTAGATTTTTTTTTTATTACTTACAATTTTTGAATGTAATAAATGACGGTTTTCAAAGATGGTCTGAGTAACTGCAATTGGTAAACATACATTTGTGTTCTATTCCTCTTGCCTCAACAGGACCAGCATGTCACAGATTCTTTTTCCCCATCAAGTCTCAGATGTAGCTTGGCCATCCTTCTCAATAGTTTTCTTAAGAATCAGCTAGGTAATATAACTGTTCAATTTTTAAGGAGATGGATTGAAATATAATTTACTTTATTATTCAGAAACCAAGCTGAGGAAATGCATCTTGCTTTCCAATTACACTGCTTTTATTATCTCTTTTCACACTGCTGTCACTTCTTAGGAAAACTCTGTAGATCCTGAACACATGTAAGAAAGGCAACCTATGATGCTCTGAAGTACAGCGTTCAGAAATAAACATATTCAGTAAGTGGAATGAGATCCTTTCATGTAAGGTACAACAATAAAAATGCTGCAAGGTATAAGTAAGAACTTTCATAAAGCTTCTCAGTGTATTATGAGTAAGTAGACGGCCAAACGAGCAATAGTTCTGGCAACAAATCCCAGTACCTTGACTGGTACTCAGCATATGAAACAACCTAAAAAAGTATTAGCATCATTTACTTTTGTAAAGAAAACCAAAAAACCTGTATTTCTGACATGAAACAACATTTTTATTGAAGAAGTGTTGAAGGAAAAATGTATTTAAAAATAATTAAAATTATTTTCTTGTCCTTAATTATTTATATCATAATATACTGGAGTGCCAAAAGTAACTTCTTTCTTTTCTCAAGGTCTTGTATGATGAAAATCATGTCAAGACAATTCTCATTGACCTGTGAGACTCAATTGTAGCAGTGACAGGCACAATTGTTCATGAACATGTAACCTACACAATAAGTAATTTGGTACACATCTTTTCTAGTGCTTAAGCCTTTCCCATTTCATTAAAATATTATTATATTTTCCAATCTGCATATGAAAGCTTTTCCTCTGCATTTTCAAGTTGGATAGATCAATACATAGTTTCCTAATGGATCTCAATATTTAAATCCAGTAATTAATAAATTATGGGGGAAAATCACTATTAAGTGGTACTTCCAGTTTCTTGAAAATATAGATGTTCTTTATCAAAATATACGTGCATAATAAAATGTAATTACTGAGCATTCTGAATTTATTTTCCTCTAAAATGCTGATTTTGATCAAAGCTCTTCAGAACATGGTATTTCTTGGACTTAAGAAACCTTCAAGAGGGAACACAAAATGTGTTGACATTCTACTATGTGTACACAAGAAAGACAGCCCTGCTTTGAACTGTCTCTTTTCAAATGACCTAAGTGTTCATGAAGTTTAAGATATCACAGCAGCACTGGCTTGAATCAATGACAGTTCTGACAAAAAAACAGTGTTTGAATTACATGTTGACACAAATATCTAACAAATCAGATATTCTAGTCCTGGGATAGAACTTGCTTGCTAGACTTGGCACCAGTTAGAACCTTCCTGGAAGCAGACACAAAAATGTAGCTGGTTCAATTCTGACTCTTGGAACCTCAGCAATTTTTTTTTTTTTTTTTTTTTTTTTAATCAGGCCATCAGAGATCACTAGGAGGTAAGAAATCAAAGGTGCATCCAACTGTAGCACCTCTGTCAAAGTATTCAGTTCTTTTCTCCCCTTCAACCCATTTGGCATATTTGCTATTTGCATCTACTGTAACAGAAGCAAACGGTGTGCTTTTAATTTGTCCTTTTCTGTGCAGATGCATCACTGATAGCGTATGCTGAAAAGTCAACAGCGCATACAGAGCAGATGTGGATTTCATTTGTGAGCTACATAAAAGTGAGTGATTTCTGAGGAAAATATTTATGTTTTATGCTATGCTGATGTTGTGGCTTCATTTGAGAATTTGACTACTTTTATGTTTTATTTTTTATTTTTTTAAAAACAGACCATTAAATACCAGATCAATACACATATTCAGATATGTATTGTATATGTAAATATGATACAGATACGTATATACAGACATGTATATTCATAGGGAATGTTTACAGTGAACATTAGGGTAACAAAATACTGTAACTTTTTACCAGTCCATGTTACCATCAGAACAGATGTTGACTCCTAAGAAACAGAAACACTACACAGCTTTTGTTTTTGAAGAAAATGGAGAAATGATGTATATAAAAACAACTATGCATAAAATACTTTGCTAGAAAGCAGAAGTTGAATTTGAAACAAGATGATGGCAAAATAGCATCTTACAATGGTATTTATACCAACCAATCATCTGCTATTTTTTCTGCCATTGCTACTTTAAAACAAAACTAAAAAAGAACCAACCCACAAACTCTTTATAGATAATTTCAAACTGATGAGTTTGAATACATTATGTTAACTCTGTATTGGTTTTCATATACCATCCTTTACCTTGGTCCAGCTGAAAACTGCACAAGTCATAAATTAGCTTTAAACAAGTTTTGAATCAGCCTGGAACTAGTTCTCAAATTAAAGAGCCGTCAGTATATTACATGGTACTGTCATTTTATTACCCCAATCAATTCTGCGTGGCCTGAGGTAGAAAGAAAATGGATGCTGTCTTCATTTGCAAAGGGTTTATCTCTCACACCAGGCTCTGAAAACATGACTGCAGTAATGAATTCAAAGCCAAAGTTACTAACAAAGACTTTTAACAGTAGTGAAGCAGAAATATTTGTCCCCCTTTAGACTTAAAAAATTACAAAAAAGCACCCTTTCTGAAACATGAAGCCAGCTTCTTAAGGCTGAAGGACTGTGGGAAGAAATTAGTACATTCCTACTGAAGCGCTGAAGTGCTTGTAGCCTCATTTTCAGTGCTGCACAGGAAAAGCCTTTCTGGGTCAGATTGAAGGTGCCTCTCTAGCCCAGACCACAGAGCATCCCTCCATGAAATGACTGACCACTCCTATCTGCCCTTCTTCCCTCTTACACCCTAGGGACACACTTTGAAAGTATTCACAATGTCTTGGTGAGAATTCGGTAAAATCTAGTGAAGACAAGACATCTGTAGTTATCCACATTTCACAGGTGGCCAAACTAAATCCCCAGGAGAAATGTAGCATTTATCTCAATCTACTTAGACGTGAGATCTATCACTTTGCTATTCCTAGGATTTTACCCTGTGCTAATTGAGGTAAGAACATGAGCTTTAAACTTTTAAATCACACTCCACAGCTGTAGAATTTCCTTTCCTCTTTTTATTCTGCCTTTGTCTCTCTCCTCATGCTGATTTTATTTAATGTCTGACAATCTCCTCTCTTCCTCTGCCCTCCCCAAAGAAATGAAATTACAAATGCAGCCTTTAATGTACATGTGCTAACCTCCTGCGCTGCCAGTCACAGAGGTAAGCAAAACTGTTGTTCTGTCCTTGGCTATTTTTCTCTCTCTTGAGAAGGGGACAATGACTTCTATGTTTATACACTGTTAACACAACAAAGTCTCATTCTCAGCTGACTCTGAAACTACTTTGGTTCAGGTAATAAACCTTAACCTAGCTCTAAAACCTCTGCCTTCTTTTAAAGACAGAAGCTAAAGAATAAGCTTTTACGATTCTCTGTTTTCCAAATTTAGAAACTTAATTACAATCTTTGGTCTCACACTTCTTTCTTCAAACACACTGTGCAATAGGAAGGAACTAATAAAGTTACAAGAGGTTGTCAATAAATACCTATCTGTTTCAATTTATTCTCTACCTTTCAATAAACTACAGCACTGATAAAGTAAGCTTCCATCTTTGAAATCTACCTACATTTCCAAGTGCCAATTTCCACTTTTACGGTTGTTATAAAATAAGGATGCTACTACTGCTAATATTTTACTAGAAGTGTTTTAACAAAGTATGAAAGGAAACAAGGTCATGTGTTCTCTCTGGATATCTTCTTCAAATGGAAAAAATAATTCATATATATTTAAAGCTAGAAAAAGCACTCTCAAAATAATGTTTTTCATATTTATTCTTCCAACTTTATCACATGCAAATAGGAACAGCAAACAGGAGAACATTTTACCATTTGGAGGTATTACCATTCACTGACCTCTGGAACCTGAATTAGTTTCCCCTTTCTAACTCACATTTTCTACATTTCCATTACCCAGAGTACTAATCCTACCTTTCTTTGAACTGAATTCCTCACCTTTCAAATCAAACTCCCCTAGATTATTGCATTTGCCTTTTACTTTCTCATGATTCATTATTTCGGAATATTCAAAAGCTGTTCCTTTAGCTACTCCTTTAATAGCTGCTTTCTCTGATCCCAGAATTCTCTGAACTGTATTCAAAATAAACACTTAAAACACTGTAGGTAATAAAACCACACTGGAATACAAAAAACTGGAATTAAACGTCAAAACATAGGATCTCCATACTAACCTCATCTCATGTGTATAATGCAAAGGAGTACTATTTTCCTGTTAATGTCATGGATTAAAGCCACTGATTGCAGGTACAGTATGGCTCAAACTACTGGCAAAAAATTCCTGTATGAACATGAACATCATCACCAGAAATTTTTAGAGTTTCTTCAATAAAGAGAAAAAGTCAGTATCTATCCATTTGGTGTTGAACCTCCTGTGTCTTGCATAATTTGGTAATTATCTGGTGCACCACAGCAACAGATTTTTATGACTATCCTTTTGGAGGGTATCAATTATACCAGCATGACTGCTGTCCTATGCCATTATCAATGCATATAAGATTAACGTAATACTTTTTCCCTTTTTTTTGTCCCCATCGCTTTCTTCCTATATATTCTTCTGCTATTTTTTATTATAAATTAGGTTACAAGCATATACTATAGCCTATAAAGTTATTTTTGTCCTAATTTTATCTTTTAGAGTTTTAAAAGTTATTTTATGGATTTCCAAAAGATCTTTAAGACCCTACACACACAATTTATTACTGCTGGATCAGGATATTTCATCTTTCCTGTGCCCATTCTGTACAGCTCTGACCTCTCTGAACCCCTTTTCCCTCTGTCTAAAAAGAAAAAAACAAAGAAAAAAATAAATGAAAAGTTGCATAACAGATTCTCAAACGGATCAGAAGCATCTATGGCCACACTAAGTGTGGCTCTTACTGTGTAGCTGTTTATATGTTGCTTATAACTGCAGTTGTTGACTTCAATACATTTACAGAATGATACAGGCATCTTACAGTTAACATTTAAAACACTATTTTCTAAACAACAAAAGTACAAAGCACCTGCTATTACTTGTGGAAGGCAGTGCTGCAGCTACAATTGCTCCATTAGTAAGGCTACATTTGGCTTTGCAGTTGTTTCCTTAAGCAATGCTTTTTTCCTTCAGAAATGATCAGGTGCAGACCACTGCAACCCAGTCATACAGTCTCTCTAAAAGATAGTTTTACTCCAGCTCTATTTCTTTTCAAATCACGTTTAAATTGCCACAAACTTTCCATGCTTTTGAATTGCTGAGGCAGTGACAACTTGGGAGTAAGGTATAGCAGCAAACTTACTTCCACCTCTCAGGGTTGAGCTGCACGTTTGCACAATTTATGGTCAATGTAGTTTCCTTTACTCCAGCAGCTTGGGAGAAAGCATACACAAAATCTGCTCAAAATACTTGGCTAATACTTGAACTAGAAGATTGAACACTTCAGAAGATCTCTGCTCCAAAAAGCAGCTGCTTTATTCTAACAAAAATAGAATGTAGCTCAGAAAAGGCTTTCTTTCAAGAACACAATCTTCAGATATTATGCATCAGCATGCAGAGTGTGTCTGTCAGATGTTGGAACAAAGCTTTAAATTGTACCATCTAACTCAATTCTCAAGACAGGGTCAGCACATTCATAGAGTTGTGGGGTTTTTTTTCCCTTTGAGAAGTCCTTTAAGTAATATTTATTTTGCTCCTTACATCTTCATCCGCACTGATTCCTGCTTTTCAAATCCTTGAAGTCCAGATTTACCCAGCGTAATGCAAAACAGTGATATTAAAATGTGTGATCACCAAAAGCATCACAAAATGGTCAAAGGCTACTTATTACATAGAGACTGGTTTTCATCTCTCCCCACTTCTAGAATTTTTTTCTAGTAACAAGATGAAATAAAGATAATATATCACATCATTTTTTGCAGTCTAAGTTTATTATGCGAGTTTTATAGCTCCCTAAATGTTCTGTATATGGCACCCACTTACCTGCCTGTGCTTCAGAGGTTTTCTATAAACACCCTATCTACCCTGCTCTGGGGGAAAGCTCTTTATCCTCCACATTCGTGTTTCTGCTTTGCCCCAGTCCTCTTTCTTAACTCAGCCTTTTCTCCACTGTATTTTTCCACCCTGCTTTTCTCTCTCTCTCTTTCTCTTCCTTTCCTTCTCCCTCTCTGTCTTCTTAAAAAGCACCATCATTTATTTTCAACTGATAAAGCTGAAAAATAAAACATTAATTCAAGGCTATAAAAATGTTTCTTAGCCTCCTTTTCATATCTCTCAAACATCTGAATGTGTCAAAAAGAATCTCCTGGACATCACTTAAGAAGCTTTAGACAAATGTTGGGAACACTATTTTGTGGGTGCCCCTCACTTATTCATTCATGCTAGTCACTAATTAAAGAAAATTTCCATATAACTTTATACTACTAAATAGATATACTAATATAAAGTAGCCAGCTAAAACATAAGGATATTTTATTCTGTGAAACTGAACTGCATTGATAATGGGCTGTTTACTAAAAAGGGAAATGAACAGCCCAGCTGACATAGTTTAAGATATGACATTAATCAGCCATCTTTTGCTGAGCCCACAGGAACTGAAAGGTCATAACTAGTGCTGCTGTTTTAAAGTATCTCAAAAAGGCCTGGAAAATCCTGATTCTTCCCTAATTAAGAACACTGTAAATGATACATGGAATGATGAGGCTAAATTTACTCGAAATGTCAACTTTACTGTCTTGTTTTAGGAGGACAGAATATTTTCCCTGTGATTTTTTTTTTTTTATTATTATTAAAGATTATATCTACTAGACAAAATAATTTTTTTCTCATCTGTAGTAGAAAACACATACCAAGTCCCTTGCTCTTAAATATAGTTGCTTAATAACATTGTAGACCAGATTCTTGCATTTAAAAGCACATGCGTACAGTGCTTATACAAACACACAAATGATAAAACTTCATACCCTAGCAGTATATACCCATGTATTAATTTTTAGGCCTTTGACATTCAGAGTACTGATAAGTGAATTCCACAAATTCTCTTCTCAAAATAGGAATTAAATAACTTCTGCAGCCAATGCAACTAAAACCGAAATATACCTTTTATACAGCGAACATAATAGTGCTTTTGTCACTCATACCAGTAACTATTGAGGTGCAACAGTAACAGTTCTGTAGAGCAAAGCAGTTGGTGTTGAGGATCAGCTAGATGTGGTATACAAGTTTCAAAGATACGACTAGCTTGGTCACAGAGATGGCATGCCCATGAGCAGTCAGAATACATCCTCAGCCTTAGTGTCCCTCGACAGAACCCAGTTTGCCCCCTCTTGAGACCATTCTCTAACGTGAACCAAAGCATAGCAATGGATGGGAACTAGGCGATTCCTTTCAAAAATGCATTCCTGATCCTAATCAAAATGCTACAATAAATACACATTAAGATATCTCAGATTAAGATGGAAACGAGAATATTAGAACGTAGAACCATTTAAATTAATCAATAGGAAATGTTCAATGAAACAGGGTATTTTAAATATCAGCTTTATTCAGAATTCAGTAGCGTTACCCTGGATTATCTACAGTTCCCTTACTCCTCCTGAGATTCACTACACTGAAAACCCTCTGGGGTTAGCAAGAACCTCTCCCTCTTTTTTTCAAATTAAAAAAAGGGGAAAAAAATAGAAAAAAAAAATGAGAGACAGACCCACTAATGCCTCAGCATTTAGATGATGTTTTGATTGCTGCCCTAAATCGATCGGTGAACATGTTCAACCATCACAGGGTTCAATTCCCTCTTCCCAAGAAGGTTCAAAAACTGATTCACCAAGGGATTTCTTAAGCCATTTTACTATTCTTTAGCTGAGCATGTCACTTTGCATGAAAAAACAAGTCACTAGCTAAAATGATTCATTGTATATTAACCACTGTACCTGAGAAAGGGTACAAATTGTCTTCTGAATATTTTACATTTTTTTTATCAAGGAGCTTTTCAGTCTCTATGTTGTACGCAGAAAGCACATAAACAGCAACAGGTCATTCCAGTGAGAGAATTAATAACACATTAATAAATCACATCTCCCAAATCTCAAACTTTGTGTTTTCTCATAGTTCCCTTCTAAATATAAGATTTTTGAAGCTATCCCTTACAGGAATACAGACATCTCATAATAACCCTCAAAAAGTTCCTTACCACCAGCAATTAAAAAAAATAAAATCATTTTGCTCTGAAGTTCCTCTGCCTTCTGCAATACTTTCAACATATAACAAACAGTGGAGATACTAGGCACTAGAAGTAAATGGTAAGACAAACTGTGTATTCATTTAATATACAGTATACTTGCAAACATTAGTACCTGATATATATCCTTATTTATTGCACCAGATGGGTTACACATTTAAAATTCATTATGTCAATGATCGTGACAATCTGCTGACACTCTTCTATTTCCAAAAATAAATACATGATGTGATTAACTCACTGTAAGTACACTTGTGTGTACCTTCCATAAGCAGTGAGCAATCTTGCTATTTCCTTTTTGTCAATTCCTTTCATTGGCTATTTATTCCACATCTAAAAGGATATTATCTGCCCTTCAATCTTCATGAGATTGGTAGCTAAAAGAAACCTTGATATCCACAGATCGCAAGGCTTTCCATATATGAAATCTTCTGGTACTATTTGTTGGAGTTGAAACATACCTAAGACTTTTCAAACATGCCTGAAGATGTTTTAAACCACTGAACCAGATAATAATTTTGAACTGCTACCAAAGACACATTTACTAAAAAATCTAAGATAAAATTAACAGCTACCAGAATTTAACAATGCACCACACATTTTGTAAAAATCTTTTCAAAAGCCATCTGAAAATTCCACATACTATTTTTTATTGGTAGAGATGATTGTAATGCTCTTACTGTTATATTCCCACATAAGCTATTTGCTGAGCCAGTTTTAAAAACAGGGAACTTTTCTGCTACTGAATACTAAAATCCAAGTGATGAGACACTCCTTTGCAAAGAAAGTGGCTGACACAGCACAAATTGGCAAGGCCCAGCTGTCTTCTGCAAAATGTGATTAAATGAGGCTGGTACTAAGAGAATCTCTACTTGAGAATGGCAACCAAACCTCACTACCGTTATCTAACATGACGACGAAAAGCAAATCTTTACTCTGCTAAAACTCATTACTTGCTTAGCACTTCATAAATAGGTACCTTTTTTGGTTTCTTCCCCCCTCTCGGTTCTCCTGGTTCAATATGATCACATTTTGCCGAGATAGCATTAGCAACACTGATGAGTGACACATTACTTAACATGACATATGTAGCTGCATTTCCTTGAACGTTCAAAGTAGAAAAGATTATGAACAATGGATATGTTTTTTAATACTGCCCTCCTGGCAGTTTATATCATGTAAACCAATACACTAACCAGGGCTCAAAAGATTAAAATATTCAAAAGTCAGTTACAAGCTTTTCATTCACATTTTTTTCAGATGCACTAAAAATCAACATGTGTTTGACTAAGTAAACAACAATCAAAATTCCAATAGGATTGTTAACAGAAAGTAGTCAATTGCAATTTATTAGCAAATTTGTTTATGACTGCAGTCAGCATGGAGCCCCTAATTATCAATACTCAAAAGGCTCATTATTTTAGGAACTCCAGAAGCAGGAAGAAAACTGGATTGATGAAGTAAATCTGAATGTGTATCAGTGGCGTAAGCTATGATGCCTTGGTAGCTACGATTTGGTGACTTTCATAGACGTGTATCTTCCTTCTGTGACATCACTTAAAAAGGAATGTGAAACAGAGGAGACTTGGGTTAAAACTATCTCCATGTCTTTTACATTTCAGTATAGCATCTTCAATATATAAAATTTGCTGTCATAATGCTACTCAATATAGTAAATACCTAGAAATTGAATTTCAAAAGCAAGAAAGAAAAAGCCTCCAGTTCTTTAAGGAGCAAGCATTTCCCCCATCCTTCCCAGACACTACTCTTCTTTCAGCCTTCTCACATCCTTTGAGAGTACGCACAGCTGTATATCAAAGAGGAGGTATCAAATCTTCCTGTTGCAGGGTGCTGCTCAGGGCTGAAAAAAGGCTCCCGCTTTTTATTCTTTCATGCTGTGTTAGCACAAAACCAGGTTTAACGTCTTTACTTCAAACATGATGCTACTTGCTTTTTTGATTTTTCCCAATTGCAGATACGTCCCTGCAGATTCCTTTGCACTCAGCGCTACAGTAGTGGGCAACATAGGCTGTAAATTCATTTTGTCACGGCTTAGGAAGTGTAAGTCATAATTCAGTAGAAGAGCTATTTCCCAGATAAACCATAATTGTAAGCAGATTTTGTTAGAATTATAACCTAAAGAAGGTACCGAGTAGCAGTGGCGTGTCTAACAGCTGTCCATGAAAAGATTTTGCTTCCTTAGTCACTACCTTAGAGGAGGTGCTAGTTATTCTACCCAAATTAAAATACATCTAAACTAGAATTTCAGACATTTAAATACCAGATTGTGTATATTCAGATAGATGCATTAAACATCTATAATCACTAAGCTGTGTTTGTAATTAAGTATTGTTAATTCTAGTACTTTACTGATCAGGTACCTCTTAAATGTTCCCACAGAAATTAGACAGGAGTATGTATTTTAACCAAAGCAATCATTTATGACCAAGCCTGTTTCTAATTTCAGCTATTCTTGTTTGTTTTTAAATCAGTAACATATTTTTAGTCACTAAAAAGCAAAACTGTCAACTTATGAAAAGCAAGACTACCTCAGCAATAATTTGATTCATGAGACACTCACAAAGCCTCTTGAAAAAGTAATTAGCTTCATTTTAAAGGTAGTATAAGGTGCATGTGTATAATGACATCAGAATGAATCAGTTTTTTCAGTAGTATTCAAAACATTTTTTCCTCCTGCTTTTGTCATAAAATACTTAGCATTATGGGAGGCATTAAATGATACTACTGTTCTTGCATTGAGAAAAAGAACTTAAAATAGTGTGCAAAGTTTCAGCTTTGGAAAAAAATTCTATGTTGTTGGGTTGTTTATGAAAAAGAGTGAATGAAGTTAAGCACCAAGTCTTCAGTCTCCTGGATAAGAAAAAATACAGTGAAGAAGAAAATGAATCTTGGTAACTAAACTATTTTTGGACTGAGCACCATTAAAATGAGGCTTTGACAGAAATACTAATTTTAAACTGTTGTGCTTAGTTTAAACCTTAATTTTCTAAGAATATACCATTGGTAAACAGATTCTTATCAGGTTTATTGTAAGTGCTGTTTTTTGACAAAGTTTAATGCGAAAAAAATTTTGTATTTCACTTTGCACTCCTAATTGGTATTTTATTTTTAAAACAATTAATACTCTTTGATCTATCCCAGTGCTATCCTTAAAAACCAGAAATCTGGTTTTGTGTTTCAAACACCAATAACTCATTAAGAAATTATTCCTCTATTCCCTTTTCTTTCAACTTCTAGCTAGTATTAGATGTACTATTATCCATTTAATTAGTCAAAAAGATAATTGTTTAGACAACAATACAGGAAAGACAATGCTGTAAAGTATTGTCTATTTTTTACTATAATTTTTTGATATAGTTAAGCTGCACCTTGAAGTACAAGCACTAGAAGTCCATGGTGAGGACCTAGCAGTCAGTAACATGCGGTATTGGAACTGGCAGAATCG
This sequence comes from Coracias cyanogaster, assembly GCA_033124195.1. Lineage (NCBI taxonomy): Eukaryota > Metazoa > Chordata > Aves > Coraciiformes > Coraciidae > Coracias > Coracias cyanogaster. The sequence goes on from JAVSBS010008580.1 coordinate 39,790, forward strand.
ATTTTGATGTGGAGAATAATTAAAATATTTAAAATAAGCATCTGTTCTAGAATTACTTATACAGTGCTTTACCTTATTTTTCATTTAAACCTAAGCTTCCCATCTACACTATGGGATTCTTCTTCTGCCAGTGAAGTGTATCTGATTATTTGGATTAATTTGGGGATTTAATACCAACTAACTTTATGGTGAGCTTATCCGCTATTCATAAATCAAGTCCCATCTTAAGTTAATTTCAAGGCTGATTATTTTTGGAACATTCTATGGTATAAATTATTCATTACATAGATGTATTATACCTGTTTGTCAGAAAATAACAGAGGCTTTGCCAACTCATTTTTTAAAATATGGTACCTGGGGAGCAAATATTAAAATACAGCTGGCAATATTTCAGCCAAATGATAAGAATTACTGTACACTGCAATTTCACTTTTTTTTTGATAGTGAAATTAATTTCTGTGCCAAGGTTTGGGATTACTGAAGTTCTTAAAACAAGGCATAAGTGGTGTAAGGAATTGTGTTAAATATTCACAAAGCCTTACAGATTTGGATAATTTTATCTTGTTCAATTTTAAGGAAATCATTCCAGTGCCAATGTTTTACTCCTCCTCACAAACCAAGGAAGACAGCAATGATTTCAAAACAATAGTGTATTTTCCAGATGCTATGTAAAAACACACACGAAATCAAAGTCCTCATCTGATCTATGTAGCATAATTCAACTCTCCCCAACCAACTTTAAAATATATGAACACATAGAAAAATGTTTATCTCTATCATCCTTGATGACTATATAACAAAATAGACGATAATATCCGCACCTGGTAAAGTGAAAACAGATTCTACCTTTACAAATGTGGTCACTGAATTACACTATGGAATTTGAAATACTTTGAAATACTGCTAAGAGAAACGTTGCTTTAAAATGGAACTTATTTCCCATTATATTAAGTTCTGCTTATATCAATAAGCAGATTTACTAGCAGTATTCCTTTATAATTTTTCAGGTGCAATACTTCTGTCATGGTGGCAGTACATTTGCTTATATATCGTGTCCTCAAAAGGAGGTTCTCTGATGCAATAGTATCTCTGATGTACGCTGACTAAATTAAAGTTACATTTTCCTTACAATCGTAGGCACTCTTTGTCAGAATACGCAACTGAAACAAGTTTTAATTAATATAAAAGACCTTGAAGGATTTTTCTTTAAAGATGCATTTTTAAAAGTTGCTACTTAAAATCACAGTGTATTGAATGATAAAATATTATCATATAAAAAACACATCTAAGAAATGATTAAGCATGCATATCTACCACCGTGTGCCAATCTCATTATATTCATATAGAGTTTTCTTGTATATACAAAGTGTTAAAATGTTGAAAAATGAATTGAAAATGTTTTGTTCCGAATGTTTAGTAAATGCCCAGATAAAGTCTGTCCATGCAACACTGATTCAATCATCTTCTGTGTGTACTCAAGCAAGGAAAATCCCATCTAAACTATAACCCTTGCTAATCTAAACTAGCTGTCTCGGCTCCCTGCTATAGGAAAAGGCAGGACAAGAATAGGCAGCTCCAAATATACAGAAAATGTCTAAAATCAGGGAGAAGTATCGACATTTTCAAAAATGGAAGCTAAGATACAGGAAGAGTAAGAATTAAAATTTCTATTAAAATTACTCAGTTTGCAAAAGTCCAGACCTCGTCATTACAGAGATTTACCATTTTGAAAATACAGCTTACACCATCACCCTCCACAGCTCAAAGTATTCAGCATTTTTGCATGTTGGGCCAAGGGATCCAAGCAGGGCAACAGCAAACAAGGAGAAAATATTATTAAACATTTGAAAATTTAGATTTGTCTAGCACTCATAGGAGCTCTGGGGTGAGACAAAGGTAAAAATCAATTTTCTGGTCATATTTCAACTACTTCAAACATAATGTCAAGCTTCCTTTATTTTCTGTGCTTGAAATCATCACTTCACTTTTCACGGCTTGCAAAACCTAAATACAGTATCTTCTCTTAATACTCAACCCAGATTTACCCCTTTTAGCAACCCCCAACAGCTGAATCAGAGAAGGCAGGAGCCCTATAGAAAAAAAAATAATATTACACCATAAAGTGATTAAAGGCTGAAAATTCACGTCTAGCCACAAAAGCACTTAAAGCACTGCATGCCACCTTAATTTTGAGACTTCCAAAATTCTGAGAGCCTGACATCAGGACTTTTCTTTTCATTGTTTATTTTTTAACACAAATATGAAAGCACACAAGTGATGAAAAAAAGGCATAATGAAAAAAACTAAATTCCATAAACCATAATGAGACTGTCAACTGCACAACTCATGCGTAGATCAGAAACTTCTACACTCATCATAGGCCTTCATAACCAACAACTTTATTTTTTACCAGAACACAATTCCAAGGACTATGGGAATTAAATGGAATTGCCCAATTTTTTTCTTTTGTACCTAGCCAAATTAAGAGGTTTTAAATAAAACATATCTTTTAAAAATATTTATGTTAAAATATTATTTCAAATAGCATATTCAACATTTTAATACTATAGTGTCCAATTACATTTGCTTATTCACTGTTTGCAAACAAGACATACCTAGAGAAATGCTTCTGCCTGGCTAATAAGCAAAATTATCCATGATTGCTTTCCAATACAAAAGGTGTAAAAAATTATTACTTGCCTGTGTTCGTGTGTTATGTATTTGTAGTTCCAGAAAATATTTCCTGAGGGGTTTAGATGAGAATTCTACACAATCTATGCATTAGACTGATAATTTATTTCCACTGAAAAAATGCAATACAGTAAAAAGATGAAATAAAAGCAAACTAAACACAAGCCTGGAGACAAGGCAGCTGATCTTGCAGTACTCAAATAATGACCTGACATGTACACTCTGCAGTGTTTTGCAAAACAGGCTGTATGCAAAGATGAGCTGATAGAAGCCTAACTAGCATGGTCATTTTAACCACCATGATAAATGTTTAAACTCTTTGCAGCCTAGGTCCTTTGCAAAATTTTAAAGTTGGAGGAGATACTTTAAACAGCACTTTTTAAATGTAAGGCAATAAAAAGGAATCTACATCTAATAATTATGAGACCTCATAATAAGATCCTTATCACACATAATGAATAAACGGTCAGGCCACATTTATTCCTACTGAATATTAACACATCGTAATATCAAATAATTCGGTTTTTATTCTATTTATTTTTATTAAATTCAACTAAAATGAGGTTCTATATTCATTCTGAATATCACTATTTCAAACTATCAGGAAATTTATGATTTAGAATGCTGTCTGGCAATCCTGAAAGCGCACTGTAATCCTTTCACAGGGTAGATGGATAATGTTATAGAAATGGAGAGCTTATAGGTTTACTTCAGCTTTCATGTGATGTAACAAAATCTAGAATGTTTTTGAGATGAGAGAGCTTGTCAGACCTTAGTAGTGAGCATCACCCATTTCATAGAAGTGACAGCGAGTATTACCAGCAGAGAAGCTGTTGCCCTCGTGCCCTACAGCAAAGTCCCTGTCTGTCTATTATTTGACAGGCAGGGTAATAAGGGAATATGTTATGCTGGTGGAAAAACTGACACAATTGCTGGAGAGTCCAGTGCCTAGTATGAGCAAAATGGAAGCAGCACGTCCAAGATTTGTGAAAGATAACAATATAAAGCATATGTTTATTACTGCTAAATTACATCCCTTGTACTGCTGACACCTGCAAGTGCTTAGCAAAATCTGAAAATAAAATTACGTAATTTGTTGTCGGCAGTATGCAACTTTTCCTGAACATCTAAAATTGAAATTCATAATTTGAAATAAAATCTAACCAAATCATTATACACTATGCACTATAATCTCTCTCATCACTGAAATACTGTAATTTACCTACCAGTTGTTTTCTAGGCCCAGTACTGCTACAGAAGATATTGTTGGGGAATTTTAAAATGTATACTATAATAGTGATTTTAAATTGGATCAAAACAGATGAATAAACTTGAAGGAATGAAATCCAAACAATAGTCTCCTTGGCCAAACCTGGAAATTCAATCCCATTTTGCTACTATAATCTGTACAAGAAACTTCACTGTGACACACCAAAAATTGGATTTGGTGAGTGACTGAGAGACTGAAATTGCTGGTAGCTCAGGTTTGCAATTCATCCACAGGTCAGGCAGAGTGCAGCAAATAACACAACTTTCTCAACAGTTTTCCTCTTCTGAGCTCTAAGTACACATTTGAGAGACTACCCCCCCAAACAAGGGGTAGAAAAAGCCTTATCATATCAGCTCCTCCTGGCTGTGAAAAATCACAGATTTATAATACACAATCCTAAAGCCATACAGAATATTGAATTTGAAAATGATGAAGCACATAAACAAAGCCCTAATCCTTTTAAAACTACATGCACATGGAGGCTATAAGGAGTTTAACTCAACACCATATTGTTCGAATTTTTTACGCAGTATAGAGTAAAACAAACAGAAAAAAGCTACCAAAAAAAGCCTTTTAAAACAGGGAGAGCAATATAGCTTTTTCAGAGAAATTTCTCTGCAGAGCTTTGTGGAAAGGCTATGGGAAAGTGACTAAACAAAACCACAAGGAGTCTCCACAAGACAATTTTTCTGTATCTTTCATATTCATTACATATTCCCTCAAATACAATTCAAATTGCCTGTGCTTGAAAGTGAAAAAGACTTTATTTAAATTTATTCATAAAAAATCTTTATGAATGAAAAAGAAAATTAGACACAATAACAAGTATTTTTTTAATTTGTAATAATCACTAAGATAACACAAAATATGCCATCATTCTAATGATAAACTTCGTCTGCTCTTCCGAATATTATATTTTTCAACATGCACTTTAAAACACCCTGCTGTAAGTGAAGTCAATCACATTTAATTTACACAACAAAGAATTTTAAAAATTTTATCTGGTACACAGGGTGCTAATCTCCTGGAAAACACATTTAGAAATTACAAATCCTGTTTTTTTTTTTTTCACTCAGAAGAAGCCAAGAAAACAGGAGACAGAAGACTTCAACTAACATTATCAAGAACCCTTTTTAGTTTAAGCAGGTGACAGAAATTCAATAACAATTTTAATTCACTCTTGGAATGTCTGTTGCATGTAAGTGGTATTCCAGAAAGATTGCTTGATGTCCAAACTGTAGTGGACAGCTAATTTCCGATGTCTGTCTTCGTATCTTCTTACAGAAGAACAATTTGATTAACCCCCTGGGGCGAGACTGAATACCATATTTTTCCAGTTGGAAAGGGACACAAACAAGCCAAAAAATTATCTCTCTTAACATTTTCTATCTTCCATTCTTAAGAGTGACATCATGTCAGAGTTTTAAGTATCCAAGTATGCTAACAGGTAACTTATGACAGCATCACTGCATAACTATGTCCCTGTGAATCCAAATACTGAGTCACATCCTTACTATTTAAAAAATTCTGTAAAATACAAAGAAAGTGGCAGAATATCCTGTAAAATTTAAAGACTTTTACAATGCTCTATTATTTTAACATTGAGGTATCAGATGCATTTATAAATCCAATTTTGAGAATCAATTAGAAAGTGTCTCTTCAGAGATTATGGTGATGATAGAAAAGAATGTCAGTACTAAAGAAGCTTCTGTGCAGACAAAGAAAGAATCAAAATCTTTATTTTTTGAGAAGTCAGTACTACAGAAGCATACTATTACTGACAATACTATTAAAAAGACTTAACCCATATCAAAAACATAGTTCCAGTTTTACAATGCTTTATTTGATCAAGGCATACCAACCCATATAAAGTATTAACAACCTCCTTACGATTTTTCCAGCAAGAAAAGCACATTTAATCATTCAAATAATCTTCATTTATTTAGAAAAACATGCATTTTCTATCTCCATCCTTAGAGGCTTACGTTCTGTATTATTCCTGAAATACTTTCAACTTGTCGATAATGTTACCAATCCTGATATAGTATCCATACTCACTCCTTTCTCAGAGAAAACATGGTGTGAAAAGAAAGGATTTAACTGGGATAATAAAATTTTCTTTATTAAGAATATTTCCATTTTGCGTACATTCTGTTTTTCACTTGTTTTACAGAGTCTGAAATCATTATTTTATGACCTTCTACTGTTTTTCAGAGCAAACTTGTGTAGAATTTCACCAAAAACTTCATACACTAAGTAAGATGGCTAAAACCAGAATACTTCAATCATTTCACAGGATGAATTAACTTACTTTGGAGGATGTAGAGTCACATTCCTGACAAATCCACCCATAGCCAGTCTGTTTAGGAGACTTTTTCAAGGGAGGGTCTAGACAGCCAAAATGGTAGCAAAGTCTGCATTCATCACACCTGCAACAGAAAAAGAAAATATGTATTTATATAAAAATGGTACTTCTATGCTATTTTAGACCGAGCTTCCCGCCAGTTCTCAGCACATGATTTCCTGATCTATTTTCATGATACAGAAAATTCGTTTTCTGTAAGGGGTATTTTCAAACAAAATCACTTCAAGTAGGTTCTGCCTAATTTGAAATATTCTGATGCAAACACTCATCTATCACCTTTGTCATCATGTTATATAAAAGACGTTATTTCAGATATTTGAAAACTAAAGAAAAAAAATGTATATCCAGCTCAATTTTTTAGATACTGCAATGCCATTCATTGCTATTTGTATTCAGAAATTTTTAATTTTTTTTAATACAGTGACAATACTGGTTTTTCATAGATTTAATATAACATGTTACATATCTACTTTTTCAGGGCAAACTCAGAAATCTTTTCTCACATATCCAACAGTTCATGTAGAATTTACAGCTATGAATTATATTTTTTACAGTAGTACCACATGGTTGATAAACTAATGCACAAAATATTTTCTGATTTGCTTAGAATTTTTTGAGAAGGGGTATTAAGGATTTCACTGTGATCTTTCACTTACAAAACTGCCCTATATCCACACAATAATTTTATGTTCTTTTTTATTAAACCTATCATTAGTGTTTTGTACTATGCATGGTCCACATAAAAAGCTCAAAACATAGCTATTGTTCACCTATTCTTAATGTACCAGCATTGAAGAAATTGAAAGGATTTTTAAATCAGTAAAATATGCTTAAAATGAAGAAGACACTTTTAAAAATAGACATTTTCATATATTCTACTGAGCTTCACTTTATTTGCATATCCCCCTGTATTCTTTTGTATGAAAAAGAATGTTTTTTCAAATTTACATTGAAATATTCTCTTCTTTAAATGCCTCTAAAATCTGAATTAAAGCCAATACAAATGACCCCAAAATAGGATATAGTAAATGTTTGAAAAAAATGAAATTTTCTAAGAAATCCGTACACTTTCTTTCTCTGCTCCTCTACAAAATATGCAAACAAAAATATCCAAAAATTCAAATAGCAGCATGGCACAGGCATTATTGCATCAGGGGGATGTAATTTATCAACAGAACATACAGTATATCACAGAATGCTATATTAACAGAAGAAAACGTTCATGTGACTTTTCTCCAAGGATTAGTATCCAAATAAAAAGAAGTAACTGTTCTCTGACTATGATTGCTTAACCTAAGTAAATACTCTTGTCCTTGCTGTCAAGGCTGTGCCTGCTAAGGAAGTCTTCTGTTTTTAGCAGTTACATCTAAGACATGAAAAGTAGTAAGGGTGCTACATGTAATGCCTTCTGCTAAGCAAAAATTAAAAGCAATACTCTACATATTCACAGTGTGCCACACTGGACTGAGATGGTTTTGGTGTTTTTAAAAAGTGGGATACACCATATTACAATCTATAGCCTTAGGATTGTTTAGCAATAACTCTAATTCCAGGACAAATAAAACAAAAAAAAGGAAACCGTTCTCTGTTTATACAGATAGATGAGTTCTAATGTAGAAATATCTTACTTACAATCAGGAATATATGCAGTTTTATTTCATGTGAACGGCACAATAATAAAAAGGTTGAGAGTGGAAGATGAGATAGGTTACACTCCTACATCCCAACAGCGTGTGACCTTCAGCAAAAGATTAAGCCTCCTTTGAGTCTCAGCGTTCTCATCTGTAAAGGAATATAGTTTCACTAACCTATTTCTATATCTAGGATCTTATTCATGTAAGTGCTTTCATTTGAGTAGCACTTATCAGAACTCTCGTCTTGTAACTGTTTGGGATCCTCTAAGTAACACAAAATAAAGCATCACACTATTTCTGACTGATCTAATGTATTTTCAGAGCTTAATCCTAAAATCTACATCTGACTTCAAACAGTATTAATTTAGATTTTCTCCTGAAGTGATTGTCATAAACACGTGTTTATACATTTATAATGTTTCTCCTTTAAAATTATGCTTTGCCATCTCTTCTTACGTCTTTTCCATTTTGTATCTAGAATGTGTTATTGCCCAACTGCACCTTCAGCCACGTTTCAGTAGTATGCTGAGAGAGTTAGCAAGGCTGGGCTGAAATAACCCGAGCATTATGAAATTAAATACAGATTTGGAGGCACCATTCTAAAGCTGAATGCTTTTAGTATTATTGTCATTAATTTGTATAACTTCAAAGCTGTTTAGTTTGGCAGAAGAAAAATTACGTTTTCCTTCAATGAGTTAAAAATACCCATATAAAAGTTTTTGGATACTAATAGCTCCTATCTGCATCTGCACAGCTGAGAAAATGCAAATAACAAAAGCATATTTCCATGTATCAAAAAATAAAAAGCCGCATGCTGATAAAAATGAAACTATACCAAATATTTTTAAACACTTCCTTCACACTGCTTCGTGTTGTTTTTGTTGGTTTGTTGTTGGGGTTTTTTTTTTTCCTGTAATACGAATTCTGTATTATGGAACACAAATTCACTGATTCTAAGGGTCCCAAAGCATGATGCTGGGAAAATGGATGAATACATGCTGTGCCTTGGTTCTCTGGAAACTCTCTTGTCTGCTGAGACTGACTTGGGACAAAATGTGAAGCTTACACATATTACAGTACAGAAACAAGACCGGTATGCCTAATCCCTAATTCTGAAAGAAAACCTTACACCTAGGTTAAAATGGCATTAGTAAAATGAGATTAAGCCCTCAAGTGTATACTATTATTTGTATTCTTTCGTCTGGAAACATAAAAAGGTAGAAAATCTGCTGTCAGACTCAGAAAATAAGAAAGTGACACAAAATAAGGAGTACTTTCAACTTAATTAGAAAATGAAATTGTTGGGTCACAAAAGGTGTCATGCTGACAGTCTCGCAGCCTTTCAGTAAATGCACTCAGATCAATCACATCATGGACATTTACAGAGAAAAGGAGCCATGCTGCACTGTCATTTACAAATACCATCCACTTCCATCCTGAAGATGGCTTAATAGCACAAGTTAAACTACTAGGCTAGGGGCGGGGGGGGAAAGGAAAAGAAACCACTTTCTCCACTTTAAAGGTTCAGTTAAAATTTTTACCCGTGTGGATTCAAGGTCACACCTTCAAAACAGTCCTTAAGCTAGTAAATATTTTATCTTGTTATTATTTGTGAATAACTTTTTTGTGGTTAAATACACGATTTGCAAATGTAACTAAGTGCACATCCATCTTCAGCGGCCTGGCTAGCAGTTGTACCGCAAACTTCATGAAAATAAAAACAGAGCTCCACACAAAGACAAGCTAACCTAACTTCCTAAATTACCCCTAACTGACAGGTAATTGCTTACTATCAATGTTTTAACAAGCCTGAAATTACCTTATGCATCAAAATTAGAAACCACTGTGTTGCTCATTCCAGCAATTAATGAGGATAGATATATGCCCACTACATACTGAGAAAATGGGGTGTGAAGAAGAAAGGTGAATTCTAATTCTGAAAGATTTAGGTTAATAAATTAAAAACTAATAAAAGAAAACATTTTTCAGTTATAAAAGTATAGAATGCAGGTCAGCTACCTCTTCACAGCAAGAAAGCTTGATTAGGCATTTCCATACCTGAAATACGTCTGCTTTGTTCTTTAATAAAGTGATCTCCATCTGCTCATGCCCTTGGATTGGTTTTATTAGTTTTTTTGCAGTACAGCTGGCTGTGCTCAAGCCCTACATAACTCTGCATTTTCCTGTTCATAATTAACTAATTATGCTCTAATCAATAGTGTAGATACTGATTTTACAATGTAAATGAGATAAATGAGATAATGGCTGGGGTCAATCTCATTTTATTTACAAAGCCCAGCACACACATCCAATTTCATTACATTGCATCTACCGGCACAGGAGGGAGTCTTATCAGTTGGCCTGCAGAAGTCTTCCTGTGTGCACTGGGGAAAAAGACCTGTGCTTTTACAGAGGAACACTGAATGCAAAACCTGCCATCACTGGCACATTTGTAAGTCAGTGGTTAATATCATTGAAAACCACAAAGAGCTGATTCAGCCAGAGTGAAGAAACCTATTTTGCATTCGCAAGACAGCATCACCCATCTATAGCTGTAAAAGTAATTACCTACATGTCCCTGAAACACAACATTAATAAGCTAATCTTTAAATACAACTTTCCAAATATGCTTCAGAGACTACAGAAAATCTCTCACTTACGTACACATCATTGCACATCGTCTGCAGCGTCATGTCAAAAGGTATGTTGGACAAAATACAAAATTGCAAAATATATATACTACTCCCTATTCATCAACAGCTCGGAAAGATTTACTTTAATGGAAAAAAAGATATAAAACCTTGATACATATTGACAAGCCATCACCATTAAAATGAGAGAACTTGTCATGTAAGCCTTACTCTGGGAAACTTAGAATTAATTAGAACGAATTTAGAAGTAATCTAATCCAGAATTTTTAAACTCTCTTGAGAACTGTAGTGGGATGGGTGTGTACTCCCTCAGCCATTAGCTGATGACTATTCCAGCACCTGTGTGGATTTAACTATTGATATGCATCTTTCATTCCTGGCTTGTTCTGGACTCCATTTTTTTACAGGCTCTTAACACCTGAAGAACAGATGTTTCTTCCTAGGCACTGATCTCTCTCCCCTTTAATCCCTCAGTGTGCAGTTGCTGGGCCACTCTCAAACTGCAAACAGCTGGAGACAGGTATGGAGATTCATTTTAAATTGCAGCACAGTCTTGGGTTCAAACGAACAGCTTAAAACCAGCTATGACAGCTTAAGGCACTGTCATCATTTTGTTTCTTGTTAGTGGCTGTATGACAGATCCAATGGAAAGGGCCATGTAAACATTCCCCCAAACAACAGAGTAAGTTGATGTAGCACAAATGAATTCAAATTGTAGAACCAAGATGAGTGAGGCTGGACTGGAGCAGGTGAGTAATGCTCCTGGGATACCTTAACTGCAACCAGACCACAGAAGTCATAAATTCTGGGTGATAGGAACAAATACTATGGGATGGGTTATATCAGCAACTCTTACATGTAAGGTCAGAGAAGGCACTTTCCTGTATCCTTATTTAAAGAATAAAATTAAATATAAGCTGAAGTAACGGTATAATCATATATTTAGTGCATTGTTATTAATGCTGTCCAAGAAAGTACTTTTATTGTACTTACTGAGGGAAGATACCAAAACAATAGTACTTTTTATTACGGAATACGTGGAAAACATTCTTCATTTTAGTTTTCTCTTCTGACATCTCTTGAAAATAAGTGAAGATAAGTAAAGATATGTCTTTGTATCTTACCCTGCCATTCTACACCAAAACTCTTCAATTCAGCTCCATGGATTCCAACAGAAATTATTGTCATTTTGCTATGATGTGTCATAGGCCAAGCACAAATGAGAAGTGATGCAGTGCTGTATTTAGACTCTGATTTAAAGTAAAAGGTGTAGAGCCTTAGCAAGTCTTGTTTTTAGGCAGAATATTGTCAAACAGAAAAACACTAAATATAAAATGGAAAAAGCTTTTTTTCTTCTTGCTGATTTCTAAATTTTTTTCCCCCTTGCCTATATGTGGCATAACAGCTATAAAAGGATGGTCAAGTAATCTTGCAGTTTCTGTTCTACAGAACAAACTATTAGCACCAAGATAACGTAAAAGTCTTCTCATATAGGCTAGCCAAGCTTTAGGTGACTTCACCATCAGGAGCGTGACAGACTCCAGCACTAAAATTCCCATGTGACTGCACATGCATACAATATTGAATATAAACCAGGATATAGCCCAACTATATAGCCTCTTCAACCACAGGTGCTGGTTATCCTGAAAGGCTCTCTATCTTCAAAGATGCTCAAAATTCAGTTGCATATAACTCTAAGGAACTTGATCTAATTTCAAAGTGTACCTAACTTTGCAGTCAGTCCTCCTTCAAGTGAGTGGCTGGAACAGATGTCCTCCACAGGCTCCTTCCAATGTACATCTTTCAGAATTTTAATATTTTCACAGTTTTAAGTAAATTAAATACTCTTTCTGAGAAGGATAATGTTTATGGTATTATACAAAGTAATTAAAAGCAACATTCAAATTTCTATTCTGCCATCTACAATGTAAGCATACAAAAGGAAGTCCCTGACTTCCATAATTTATATGGCTGTTGATGAAAGTTGAGATGCAAGATGATTATTACATTCTGTTTTTTATATCTACCTACTACTGATAGAGACAGTGTATGGGTGAGATCAACATATGGCCTGACAGAGCAGAATGAGCCTACTCATCTTCAGCTAACAGTAGTTTAACGATAAATTACCTATACAGACTTCAATGTGGGAAACTGTGTAACCTCTATCTTACTCAAATTCAAACTTAAGGGCATTAATATAATGACTATTTTTGCTCTTTAGTGTACAATAATCCTGTGGAAAAGCCTTAATTCACTCAGAGGATCTATGCTATACTTTTCAGCATCTGCTACATGAAGTAAGGTTTTAAAAATCCTGTATTTAGAATCATAGAATATTTTAAACTAGAAGGCATCTCTAGAAGTCATGTGGTCCAACCTCCCTACACAAGTAGGGACATCTCTACCTAGGTCAGGTTGCTCAGAGCCCTATCAAGCCTGACCTTGAATGACTCCAGGCATGGGGCCTCCACCACCTCTCTGGGCAGCCCATTCCAGTGATCTATCACTCTCATGTTTAGCACTAGTTATAATCCATAACAGCATGAAGTTCTATGGCTTTGACCTCTAAGAAGTTCTACTTTGTTAAATGGTGAACAAAACATTCTATATATAAATTCAAAAGGAGAAAAACTTTTAATGTAGCTTCCAGTCCCCACCCCCCCCAGATGCTTATAAACATGTAACCTAAACATCAAATACTCCCTATTAACAGAACTATCAAATAGTGTCACTCAATTATATCACAAATGAGTAAAAGAAAATAAGCATTAATATAGGAAACATTTATGGAGCTAAATTTATTATGCTAAACCCAAAACTGCTACCTCTTCTACTTGATTTAATTCATAATTTTTAATACTAAAACCAAACAACACCTCAAATCCAAAAATCTAACACTCGTTATTTACGGGTAAGGAAAAATCTGAATTGGTTATTATCACATGACATTCCTGTGTAATCAAGATTTTTTTCTAAACAGTCCACAAGTCATCTGTTTTATGAAACTTAGTTTGTATGCATATACACAATGAATTATAGTAACACCATAAAGAAACTTATTTACTATACCTGTATGTGAACAGCTTCCTTTCAGCAAGAAGCATTCACTTCTGTCCCCCTCCCTCCTCCCTTCAAAACTATACAACACATGGCATTAATAAATTATTTTGCAAAATTCATTAAGGGCCCACATAAACAAATGGGAATATATTGATGTAATCACTATGTCAAAGGTGTTTGCTTTTGTTAATATTATACAGCTACTGTGCAGAACTCTTACCTACAGTATTAAGTTCAAATTATTTCTGTGAAGACAATGCTTCCAAGTATTAAGATAATGCTACAGAAATTACAGCCCTCTAAAAAGTCCAAAATATTTCCTTTCTTGGGAAAACCAGGAAATTCTCAGAGAAACAGAATAACCCTCTTGACAAACTGAAGAGTATAAAATTTAAGAAGGCTATTAGCAAATGCTGCATTAGATTTTCTCAAGTACATTCTAGTCATAATACATGATTGTACCTATAGTGCCATTCTCAATTATTCAGAATAATAACTACACTGAATGGTGTATGGTTTCTGAACTACTAGGGAAGTCCATTATAGTTTTGAATATTGTTACCAAACTTCTTTCAAGTAGGGGAATGGGGGGGGGGGAAGAGGCAGAGAAGAGAGGGAGGAGAGGGGAGGGGAGAAAGTTACTGCTAATGCCAAGAGTCAAGCAAGGAACAAAATCCTGCAACGAAGCTGTGCTGGAGAACAAAACACACATATAAAACACTGCAGGAAATCACCTTAGGGTATCAAGCATGCCCAGGGGAGTATCAACAAGACTCAAGCAGTTTTTAAACACACATTACCCTGTCCTTAAAATCCTCCAACAGCAGAGATTACTCAGCTTCCCTAACAGATTTACCCAGTGCAATTATTCTTATTGTTAGATAGAAGCTTTTTATTGCCTAGCCCAAGTCATCTTGCTACAATTTAACTTATTTTTGGTCTGACCAGATTTGAAGAACAACTGCTTTTTACCCTTTTTTTGCAGCAACCTCTCTCTCCATCATCTTTTTATTAATTTCGGTTTTTTAAAGATAGATTTCCCAGTCTTCTCTACATTAAAAGAAATCCAACTATTTAAGCTTTTTTGTTCATTTACATCTCCTGTAGTCATCTTATCATTCAATTCAGCTTGCATCAGACTTTCTCTGCATATTTCTTGTCAAAGTGGACAGAATACACCAGCTGAGGCTTTTCCAAGGGTGAGATACTGGTCTTCCAAATATTCAGGAGTACTTTCATGTGTTAAATGTAACACGTCTCTTTGTACATTTCAAGTATGATCAGTTTAATTTATGATCAGTTTGTGACCCAGAGTCTCCCATACCTTCTTTTTTGAAGACATCTTAATTACTTACTCCTCCTATCATAATCAGGCACCAAACAGTGATGTGCCTTTTCCTTTACTGCACAGCATGCTTTTTCTGGATGCTTTCTTAAAATGCCATTTCTAATTCTAACACTGTAGTCCCTCACATCATACTGGCATGACCTGCAGATGTAAATTTATTTCAGCACCTAATATACTAAAGCAAAAAAATTAACAGAAAAATAATAATACTGAATCCAGAAGAATCCCGAGTGGAACCCAGTGAGTGGAATAAATTTTGGCAGTGAGTCCATGCTATCTACACTACTTTTCTAATCAGCTACATATTTTATTGCAGCTTAAATAACAGAATGTTTCTATAGTTTATTTAGCAGAATGTCACGCACAGGAGTCTTTTAAAAGTCTTACTAAGCCAAGATATGCTACGTTTATGATTCTCTCCTAGTCACAACACCTAGATTGCGGTAGTTTAATAACTGATCATAAATCACAGTAAACATTACATTCTTTTTTCTTTTTTTTTTTCCCCTGAAAACAGCATGATGTATAGACAAACATCCTTTTTTTCTTTTCATTCTCCTTATTAGCATAGCATTTGGATATAACTTTTTACCTCCAGAATTCTGGACAAGTGTCCCTAAACTTGGTCTTTTCTTCCTAAAACACATTAATGGATTCTTAAAGATCAAATTCCTGCATTAACATCTATCTCCTAATGCAATTTTTTTACTTTTAAGGTGTCTGTGTGCCTTGCCAGTTCAGAAAGGTAAGCATTTCTCATAATTCAGACAGAAGTCTCACTCTTGTATCATCCCACCCCCTTTTTAAAACAAAACGACGTGTTAGACATCAGGTTAATTTTATTTAATATAATATCGAAACATGAAATGCCCTGGTAAGATATGACTGGTAGATAAGTATACACAAATTTGTATATTTCTCCTATTACTTATTACAGCATTTATTTTCTTTCTTAAGTTTAAAAAATATTTTCAAATGGAAATGTGCCTTAATAGATGACAAAAATGACCATATCTCAAGAAATTCAAAGATTATATGTCATAAAGTTACAAGTGCATTTGAGAAAAATATTTCCAAGTAATTTCAAGATGAAAACGATGAATATGTCAACACACTGCTATTGTAGATTTAAGAACTGGATCGGCACCATTTGTAGATCAAAATACTATGTCTGCATCTACCAGGGTATACATGGCCGAAGACGAAGATCTCAGCTGTCATGCTGTGTGATCAGTTCTTCATTCCTTCCCACTTATATAACAATTTCATATTTGTATTGTGAAGAGATAAGCTTGTCCTGAACTCTGCCACAGAAGTTAAATAAAACAAATATCTGCATATACTCAAATTTTTCTTTTTCTTAATTTTTTTTTCAGAAAGCAATATAGGTATAGTACTATTCACTTGAGTGTCTGAAGTCAGAAACAATTAGTTCATACTAATAAGCATAAAATCATTTTTTCCGTGGCAAATCTACTCCTTTAGAATAGTAAGTCTCAAGTGTTTTACAGATCTCATTATCAGTGAACATTTTTTTTTTTTTTTTAGGAAACAATCCTTTTTACAGTAAGGTCTATGTACAACAAGGTGTTCTATATAGAAATGTTCTTATTAAACTGTATATAAGTAAAGAGGCTGGCGGATGGCAAACCATTGCTTATTTCATTCAGTATCACCATAGAGGAATGAATAATATTTAAGTCCCACAAGCTTCTGTCACTCTTCAGTGAATCCAAGCATTGTATAACATCATTTGCCAAGGAAGCACAGGGGAAAAAGACATTACTTAATAGGACAATTCTGACAAGACATTTATCCAGGATTTTTCAACAATGCACATATGAAATGTTCCTGATTAGTGCAAAAAAATGCAGGCAAATTAACTACCTTGTCAGTCCAAATAACAAACCCATCAATTACATTCTATCCAAGCCTGACAAGCAAACTCAAGTTTTTGTCATAATAAGCTTATAGCAGAGACAAGGTAGCTGTTCTCCTTTACTTTAGGTACTCTATTGAGAGCTTTATCCACATTTAAAAATCATATTATAAAAGGTTTCCACGATTGCCTCCGAGGATGAGTTGTGGCAGAGTTGTGTCTCATGAAGGGTATCTACACAGTAAAGTGATAAGAAAAAAATATTAACATTGAAAGATCATAGCAGCTCTGCTCTGTCTTATGAAACAGTTTAACATCACACTAAATTCAAGCAATGAGTATGCTCAGATCCAAATAGTTTAAGACACTCATAGCAAACTTCCAAGCGTCTGTAAGTGTCAAAACATTAAAATAAGTATAGCATCCTTTTAATTTTTTTGCAATACACCTCAAAGAACAGCCCATCATAAGACAGAGAAGATAATTTTCTTTTTTTTTTTTTTTAAATCATAAAAGCAACAATGTAATGCAAATAGGCTTGATTGTGAAGCTAGCATTTTCCTCAGATTTGAAACCCACACAAATGCAGCTATGGGATTGACTACATGACAAGCACAAACAACATGGATACTGTGTTACATCTTTAAAAATGCTTTTTTTTTCTAGAATAGCATTTGAAAGACTGTAAGTCTCAGGATTTAGGAAGCATCAAGTAAGTTAGGGTTTATTTCATAATGCAACGTAATAATTCAGTACATAGAAAGCTTTAGTCACTTCTGAAACAACGTATTTGAGGCAATAACTCAAAAGTCTTCAGGGTGTTTTTTTTTTCTACTTGTACTACCTGTCTTTTGACATTCTCATTACATGCGTACATTTCAAGGATGTTTTTTTTTTAAAAAAATAGATTAAAAGTGCTGATTCTCTGCATTTAAACTTTTTAAAACTACTTGCAGTACAGCAAAATTAATGCTACTGATAGCATTGTGAGATTTTAATTAGAAAAAAATCCATGTTGTCTTTAAGCTGTGCTAGCATATCAAATACACATCGGTTTTCAAAGAAAGACTTATATAAAGTCTCTACTGCATTTGTTTTGTTTTCTACTTTGAAATGTATTAAAGTAGCATTGTAATTAAAAAGGAACTCTGAACTGCCGTCACACTTTCATAAAATAAAATAACAACGTGATGAACAGGAGCCATAGTGTTGCCACGTTCTAACAACAGCTCTTTGTGAAACTAATTTTACTTTTGAGTGTAAGGATTTTGCGTCTACAAATTAGAGGGACAGCAAGGAAATAGTGTATGTAAATCCATTTAAATTCTCACTTCATCTCTTACTTGAGACATGATTAGAATTTTAAATGAGGAGTCCTGAACTGCAATACTACAGTTCAATTTTGAACTTTTTAAGAAAACTGAAGAAAAGCTGAGCTGTAAACTACAAACACTTTAAACAGTCATCTTACTGCAATCCCCTTCCCTTAGTGAGTGCAACTCTTTTTGTTCTGATCACCTCAGAGCTGGTGAGGTTGACATGGGTGCACATTCAAGTGCAGAAACATGAAGGGTAGCATCAGCAAACAATTCCAGATAAGCTCAGGCTCTTTGTGCCACCTTTATCCTCTCAGCAACAGTATGAGTAGCTGCAACCCTACCATCGGATTCAGGTCATCAGAATATGACAGGCTATGCCCTGTCTGGGCTAGCAAGGTTTGGACATGAATACAGCCATCTACAAATTTAGCAGAAGTTTGTACTTCTGTTTCTCAAAGTGAGTGTGTGTATATATATATATATATATACACACACACCCCCCCACACATCTATATGTATGTAGGTATGTGTGCTCATATATATGTATTTATGCAAAACTGAATTTCTATTTATGAAGTGTTTTTATAGAAAAATTATATTTATATAAACATGAGCTTTTATATATAAAACAAAGGTCATAGTTGAACTAATAAGTTAAATTTTAACAATAAGCTCAGTAATCGAAGTAATAAAAGACAAGGTTCACAGAGGAAACTTGCAACTATAGAGCAAAGTCACGATCCTAATTTTTTTGCAGTGTTTTAGGTTAAGACTGTAAGAACACAGGAATCGAGTAAGAAGGGTAAGTAACCTACACCTGCACTAGTGATTCCTGTAATATTTATTTGTATTGCATTTTTATTGGTAACAACATATCAAGAAATTTTAACAAATATTATAATATTTACTGATAAATTAAAGATAATTTACTTTTTAAATGGTTGGACAATTTTTCCATTTCTACTGTTTTTAAAATTTGACTTGACATCACTTATTTTACATGACATCGGGTTATCTTCACCCCCTCACCTCCGAAGTATTATTTAGTTAAGGAATCACTATTGACTTTGTTTTAACACAGTTCTAATCTGCAACAGATTGGTAAAAGACAAAGAAATATAAATGGATAAATACAACAGGTTTTTTTTAATCTTGTAGCCCACAAACTCATTTGATAACAGACCAGTGATTTTGGAAAATGACTAAAATTTTTTCCTGGGATCCCCCACATTGACGACCCCTCTGTTACTCTCTGATTTTGCTTTTCTCCTACCCCTACACACCACTTCCTAACCCTTCCTCCTCCAAAGAACTGCTCCCATTCCTATACATCCACTCCAGTTTCTAACAACTGCAGTACACAGAGATGCCTTTGATAGCTGAGCTTGCATTTTCAGCCTCAGTCGGGAAAAGGATTTACTAAACATAAAAATCTGAAACAAGGACAGTGAGCAAAACTGAACACCTTTTCTTTCTCACCAGTAGATGGAACAAATACCAGATGGCAAAAAAGCATCACAAGTAATGCCGCAATAGATGCTTTCAACAGCGAGGTTCTCAATTGCGTATTTAGTCCTTTAGAAGAGTTGTTCTCTCCCAGCTCTCCTTTCATTCAAGAAAAAAATAATTATGAAAGCACCTTCCTTCAAATTTTGGTGCAAATGGAGAGATACACATCAACCTCTCTCACTCTTCTCCCTAACCACACATGGTTGTAATGTTTCCTCCATTAAGTATTTTGTAATGGGGGTAGTGAGACATGGGGGATCTATGAATACGTGCAAATTTCCTTTTCAAAGGAATTTACAGCACAAGAAACCCCAGAAATTATTTCAATACTTTCTACTTGAACTTCGAAAGGCCCTCTTCATTTGTGTAACTTATTGACAAGTGCAAATTGCAGACAAACACAGTGCTTACTTTAGTAGCTTTGATCCTTGTTCTTTTTTGCCATTTTAATACTTGCTTTCATCAGGTTAAATACCTGTTGCAAGAACAATCTTTCTGGTTGCTAACTAGGCACAAAGAAAATACATTTTCAACCATAATGTAAGCTCAGTTTATCTTCGAATTTCTAAAAGTAGGAAGCAACTTCAGCATTCCTTACCAATTCCGAAACATTAGGACTCTCCCACCAGGTAAGCCTGTCAAGCCTAAAGAGGTATTGGGGGTATCTGGGAAAAACTTTAATGAGGTAAGATGATAATGAAACATGGGGGAAAATGGAGATGTTTCATAGAGCAAGTGCTGACAAAGACCAATTTTAAAAGGCAAGGAACCATATCTGCAGTAAACACCAAACTATCTGAAGGTGATATAAGTAATATAAGTAATTTTTAAAATTCAGGCTGCTCAAGGTACACCTCTTGAGCCCAGGAGCTAATCTATACCCACAGGTCCATTAAGCGGATGGGAGTTAGAGAGATCTTAAGTGGAAAAAACAAACAAATCCCCAACAGACCCCCAAAACAACTCTTATTTACTTCAGTTCTTCTCATAATTGATCAAATTATAAATATTAATAAATGCTTCCTAAATGGTTACAGATTTCTATTTACTTATATAGACACTAATTAGCTTATTAAAAAGTTATCTGCAGGACAAAACACCACAGCATCTGAGGTACCACTGGAACAGAAAAGCTGTTTCATTTTAGTAACAGGCACACTGGAGCATAAATAGTGACATTTAGAGGTGGTCATTGCATAAACGTGCTGACCTAGGTAAACCAATATGACTGACAGTTGTCTTGATTTACAAAACTCTGTTCTCCGAGTACTACTATGCCCACTTCAAAATAAGAACACATTTTCAAAATTATTTCAAAGCCTAGAAGAAATAATAAAAGATTAAATAAAATACTGGTATCACATATGTGAAATGGTTTCATTCGGTAATAAAAGTGTCATTTTCCTTCATTCTCCACTGTCTTTGTGAATACAAGCTTCTGAGTACCCATGAAAAAAAATTCAGTCAATACACTCAATACTCTACATGAAACTTAGCTTTCTCTTTTAAGAGACTGCATTTATAGACTGTCACAACAAGGTCCTTGATGTTATCGAAGCAATTTCAAGATGCTTTAATCACTGGCAAAACTCAGTAACTTGACAAGAGACATTTGGGCCAGGAAGATTTCGGTAACTTGAAAGGAAGGTTATTGACTGATGTAATTTCATTTGGATGTGACTGAATCCAATTGATCTGGTTTTTGCAATGCATATCTTCCCTCTGCAGCTGTGTCTATCTGATTCAGCATGCCAAGCGCAAGGAGTGGCTATCCCTTTCCACTTAAAGGAAAACTCTTCCTTCCTCTTGCTATTATTTTGAATGAGCATGAGGAGAGCATTTTCAAGTTCAGTATCTGTACTCACTATATGAAAAAATACACTCAACTGAATGCCAACCCAGAAATTCAACCAAATCTTGTGACTGCTAGCATATTCATTATGTAGTTAGAAAAACAGGTCATAGAACATAATTTTACTATTATTAACCCAAACACTAATTTAGGGCTTGTATAACACAAGGTCATGGAACAGTACAAAATGAATTCTTCATCTACACAGTATCATGTAACCCACGCTGCAATAGATTGTGGATTTAGATGTGTTCAAAAGAAAAAAAGCTGCTTGGTACGCAATTAATGTAATAAATTGTAAACACAGATATGATACGCATGAAATAATATCTTGACATACAAGTTCTGCTTACAACAGTTAACAGAAAAGAGGTATACCAATAAGAACTTCACGAAGTTGATTTTAAACAGCATAAATCTTAAAGAAAAAAATTGTAGTATAGATGGGGAGGTAACAAAGCCTTGAGGGGAAATAAATGGGCCCCTATCCATGGATGCTGTTCACGCAGTCCACTGCTAAACACTGGACACCTTGTTTACATTTAATCAGAATTAAGGGGAACACTGATGCTGATGCATAACTCAGACTTCAAGTAACTTACATGTATCAGTGTATTCTTTAACAAAGACATTTTCTCCCTAATTCAGTAAAACTTTTTAAACTTAGGATCATTTTGTCTCTCATTCAGGAAGGGATCTTTTTCAGATACTTCGATAACTGAATAATGATAAATAATGTAACCATCAATATATGATAATGAATCTATAGCTGAATGGGGATGTGGAAATATATGTTGTCAGTAATATGTAGCTGGCAGACCAACTTTTTTAAGATTACAAAATAGAATTTCATGAAAGGTTCTGGTTGAATGAATAAATGTCTAGTAACTGGAATATAAATTCTAAATATTAGGCCTAACTGCTGCCTGGAAAAGGTGTGGCTTCAAAAAGAAGCCTTTCATGGAGATTCGAAAAAGAAATGGAGCCTTCAGTTTTAATTAAAACACACATTTTAATGTATTAAACTGCTTTTCACTCTCCTGTTTAAATGACTAAGAGTCATCTTCCTTAACATACTGAGATGCAGAGCAAATTTATCAATGGAACATGAGTACAAATATGCCAAATGTAACATGTGATAAAGCCAGTAAGATAAAATAAACTGAGATAGACCTGAAACAGTGGAGCTCAGTAGCTTAATGCACCATCTCCAATGTAATCCCTTTACCACATGCTTAGCTCTTCTCACTTTGTATGCTGTCTTGGTTTTGAAAGTGAACAGATGGGAAGTCTTATTAAAAGTCTATCTATCCTGACAGCAAAATTACACATTACATTCAATTATTTCACCCAACAAGATTGATTTAGCATGCAAAAATGTCAAAGCAACAAAAGAAAGAGGTAAAGGCACCAATTTTAGGACAGAATTATGTGAAAGCTAGTCTTTTAAAGTAAAACTTTGAACCTCTTGAGCACCTGAAATACCATTTAAAAAAATACTTCTGATCCCCCACATAAGTATACAAATGATTCGAAAAGTAAAACTTTGCCTTACAAGACATTTGATAGACTGGGTTTTATTTCCCTCCTCTTTTTTAATTGTTTTTATCACATGAAGGTGGAATGAAATAAAGCAAAAAATTAGGAAAACATTTTCACTGCAGACCTAAGTGGCCTTTACTTACCCAGCCTTAGTCTTAAGCTGTCTGTGTACACATAACATGCTTGATCAGCTAAACATGAATAGCTGGCTTAAAGACAAAACTGTGAGCTTTCCTCTGATAAGCTAACTAGCAATGAAAACGGAGTTAAATATCAACTGCCAGTCCTTCAGTGCCTTCCCAACTTTTTGGATCACAGAAGAGGATATGAGTTCTGCTGTAATTCAGTTTTTAATGTATAATCTACATACTTCAAAGTTTTACGAGCTTTGAGGTATCTATAGTGGCAGGAACATTTAGGCTGCTCTGAAGCAACATGCACCCCAGACATGCCCATAGAAACATCTGCAGAGAAACCACAACCCGACCGTTAGCTTCAACCACTTTGCCTAATCCCAAAGTAATCTAAAAGGGCTTTGGATTCTGTTGATGATAATAGTTAGAGTACCTTCCCAGTAAAATTAATTTCTTGCACAAACTGTATGTAATTAAGACTTAATCAGTAAACAGCATTAACTCAATAAAAATGTTTACATTGTATATATCACACAATTTCTTTTTATTATGAGTACTGTCATTCACTGTGGCTGTTTCTGTTACTGTGAGAACTGTGGACTCCCCCCTGAGTACTATATAAATATCACTCATCTTTCAGACAAATTTTTTTATTGGAAATAAATCTAAATACAGAACTGGCTTTGATTGCTTATTATTGTTACTATCATTAGGATGTACTGTGAGAAATATTTTGATTAGCATAGTTATGCAATACAATAAATTAGATTATTATAAGATTGGCTTGATATAAAAAACTGAACAGAGGAGCCTAAAAAATGGCGGGTAGTATTTTTTTCATTTCAGTATATTAAAGTCTAAAGTTGTTTATTATTATTACTATTATTATTTTGTGTAGTCCCAAAGTCACTGGACTGCACAGTCTTCATGCTGCTGTTAATGAAAAAGCAGGCCTGAGCCACTAAGTTAGCCATCAGTTACTGATGATTTATTGATATCTGTGAAGCACGTAGAACCTCCTGTGTAACATCAATATGTTAAAATCTAAAGCATGAATACCAGAATGCCACAAAATGAACTAAAGTAGGAATTCTGGTTTCCCACTCAGCTGCTCTGTCAAGCACATGTCTAATAATAAATGTGAGCTGTCCCACTGTAGGTCACAGGCTTCATGCAACTGTATTAGTCTGCTCAGTCTAAAACACAGATTCAAGGCTAGCAGATGCATATTGTTTCTTCCTTTCTAAAGCAATTTCTTCTTCAAGACACTTATAGGTTTTTTTCCTCCCCAAACTCCCACTCCTGGAGACCTTAAAACTGTAACAGTGCTACTGTGAGCCATTCAAGTCTCTACAGCATCACGTAGAAGCTCTTTACCAAGCTGCTGTATATCAGAGCCCAGATCAAAGTCTGTGATGCACTTGCTGCTATGATTGAGAAATGCAGAAATCCAATAAGATTAGGTTTAATTTATCGTTCAGATTGAGAAGATTAATGGCACTACAGAAACTTTATTGCTTACTGGAACATTGTGTCCAGAGAACAAAGGGAGGTGTGAGTACAGTCTTATCACTGTCACAGTTTAAAAATTGCTGAAAAATTTACTACTTCATACCAAAGACTACAAAAAGCTGTATCTGGGCTGTGGAAGGGGAAACCTTGCTTGTCAAAGTAACTGCCAGGCAGAATCCCTCAGATGGCTGTCATGAAAGGGAAGGTTACTAACTGAGGGAGGGGTGACTTTTAAAGGAAAATATAGTCAGAGCTCAGAGAAGCACATCATCCCATTGTACAGGAGATGAGGAAATGCAGCAGAAGGTCTGTTTGGTTAAGCAAGAAGCTCCTTACCGAACTAAATTTGTAAAACGAGTGGTGGTAAAATTCAGAAGGCAAAACCCCAGATGGATCCAATGAGAAACAGAAAGTAATTCTACAAGAATGTCAGCAGTGAAAGGGAGTTAACAGAAAATATAGATTGTGTTTCAACCAAACACTGAAGGGACTGAAGCACTCAGTGCTTTTGTGCTCAATACCTCTGTCTGCACTTGGATTCCTAAGTGCTGTCCAAGACTGATTTATAATCAGTTTTGTTGTGCACAAATAGTACTGCGTACCTGATGCCATCCTAAGATTAAATGGTATTTGTCACAATAAAGGCCCCTTTCTTTTAGGGAAAGGTGATCTTACATTTTATGGAAACCTAGATACTCTAAGCATTTCACCAAATAAAAGCTAGGAAAGGTTATGTGGGTAAGTTTTATAATTGTGAGCATATTTAAAGCATATTTGTAGCCATCAAAATTAAAAACCCCAGAAAATTAGAATTATTCATGTATATTTACAACTCACAATAAAAAGCTTTATAGATTAAATGGCCTAAGTTCCCAGATGCATTCACAAAAAAATATAGTCAGGGAAGTACACAAAATGTAATGCATTCACTTGCACAGTACATACACATCCCTGCATTTTAAAATACAGATCTTAACACTTGACCTTTTTTTTTTTGAAGGCCAGAAAGTTTTTCGAACTGACTGATAGATATAGGAGGGTGGAAAGATCTGTTTCAAAATATATTTGCTTAACAAGGCAAACATTTCATATTGAATTATAATTTCATAGCACACTTTCAGTCTTCATTTCCAAAAACTACTAAAACAAAAATTACAGGCCTCTAAGTGGAAAAGGACTAAGAATAGAATAAATCTGAAATACACAAAACCAGGAATTACAGTTTTCTTTCAAACTAGTTCTGAAGCATGCAATATTTAGTAATTTAGTTTTCTGAAATGAAGCCAGAAATTAGTGAATATGTATAAATAACAGATATATTTACATTTTTATCATAATCAAGCTATATATAAAAAGCATCATACAGCACTTCTGGGAAGAACAATTTCGAAAAAGTAGTTAGAACAACAGTTGTTAAAACATGGTTGTTCTATGCCACGACTGAAAGCGTGCATGCAAATAAAATTCAGGTATCATACATAAATGTGAAAGCAATGTCAAGTACTAGTTGTATTCTATACAAAGATCTGTTAATTAATAGCATTTAAGACAATGCCGGAACTTTGCTAAAAGTAAGAAGATGCTCTATTTGTAGAACTCTGTGCTAGGTATCATATAAATAATTTCCAAGAGAATTAAAAAACATCAGTGAAATAATACCATGATGTATATTGTAACATGTTTACTAATTATTTTTCTCAAATAGTATAAAGAATGGTCTTCAATAAAATTACTTCAATATGACAAAAATGGAAGTCAAGTAAAAGGTTTTCTAGATTCTCTGCAATGTCATTACCACCTTAGTGTATTCTTGAATATTCCTTTCAAAAGGTACATCAACAACAGTGTAGATGAAGCATGAAGTGTGCCTTGTTACTGCATCTTATGATGCATTTGAAACTTTTTTAGATAGGAAAACAGTATTTCATTTGTAACATATGTTCTCGTTATATTACATCTTGACAGTAAAATCTATATGAAAAAAAACTAAAGTGAAACAAACTAGTAGAGTGAGCCGATGCCTCATCCTATGCTATGGTGGGTGTAAGGTGAATCAAATTACTTTTCTATTTCACCAGTTTCCTAAACTTTTGTTACTGCTGTTGTTGAGCATTTTCAGCCAGACCTGTTCCACAGTACAGTTCCCTCTGCAACAAGTCAACAAACCCAGCATTTAGTCCAGGCAGAAATTAAATTGCTTTTAAAAGCAATTAGTAACAGCCTTAAAGGCATTTCAGTCAATGCATCTATATAAATGTCTGTCTTCAGAACATGAATTTGGGGAGAAAAACATGAAATTAAAGAAGACTAAGTCATTCCACATGACTTCGGAACTACAGAGAGTACATTTGGCCTTCTGTCTTATTAATGGTCATGGTTGTTCAGAAATGCTCTTGTACCTCCCCTATTACTTTTCACTATTTTTTTCCTCTCAAGAGGAAAATGCCAAAGAATGTGAATGTATCGACCTGTTGGAATGGTTGACATATAAAATGTAAAAATGATAGATGTAAAGAAGGTAAATAATTTCATTTCAAGAAAATTGCAAAGTGCTTGAATCTGTGGCTGTGATTAACTGATTTCTGAAATGTCTCCTTTCCCACTTATTTTTGGGGAACAGAGGAAAAAACATATGCCAAATGAGGTCTTGACTATTTTATCTGTTTAAACTGGTCAACATACAAGAAAGATAGCATGCAACATAAAAGAAAATATATAAAAACTTAAAACATGGAATTGCAGCCAAAAAACCCTGTTTATGGAGGATTACTTAACAGTATGTATTTCATTAGCTAAGTCATTTTCCTGTATTTAGAATAAAGCGTTTCTAAGTACGCAAAATGAAAACACTGTAACTGTGTTTATATAAGCAGTGCTAATTATAGCTTAGCACTGTTTTTTCATTAATATCTGATTAAAAAAAATACTTCCTTGTTCCTTTAGAAGCTTTACTAGTATTTTTATTAATTAATACAAAAATTAAGCAGTATCAGTCTTCATCTATTTCGTGTACTTGTATTAAAGATTTTTGTATATTATAGACTGATGTATATGAACATAAACAAACACCTTAAAGGCCACTTCATCTAGCCTGTGTTCTGTGTCTCTCAACCTTTAAGCAATTTTGACAAAAGCTGTGGTAAAGAACTGTTTACTTCCTATGACACTGCACTCGCTGATGTTCAAATGCACCATCAGGAAGCTCATAGGAAGGGAAAAAAACCACCAAAACACACTGAGGAAGGAATGAAGATGACAACAGTCTTCTACTGACATATCTTCAGCATTTTCAAAATATTGTATCAGTATCAAAGAGAAATTTCACTATCATAATAAATAAATATCCTCTGCCATCTATACCAGTTAAGTAGCTGAAAACTTACAAAGATGTCACTTTCCAGTCACCCACTCTCCATCTCAGCTTCACTGACTTGTCCTGACCATAGCACACCTCTTTTCTACAAAGGCTTCCTATCCACGACTCCCTCTTCCCGGACTCTCTGAATAGTTTCAATACCTCCCCTCCTCCAACCACCATCCACATGATTTTCTTGTTCCAGTGTTCTTCTAACCAGTGCAACTGCTTGAAGAATCTGCATTTTGCTGCTTCTTAACACAAGCTTACCACTGTCTTTCAATTTGACTTCTGCACATTTACCATCTAAACTGAGGTCCACTAGTCTCAGCCTCATCATGATCTCCACACTTGGCTGTGAGTACCAGACTTTCTGCCCAGACAACCAAGCGTTCATCTGTCTGTATTCCAAGGCTCTTTTTCATACAGCACATCTGCATGACTTTGGCTTAACTTTACTAAGGAAATAAGATGTAATATAGTACAAAAGCCAAACTCTGCTAGATGAGTAAAAAATTGTCTGTTGATTCTGAAATGGTATACAGTAAGTGATGCAACAACAAAAAACCACAAACCCACAAATATTAAAACCCCTGAAAATACAGTGGAGAATTCGAAGGTGGCAATTCAGCAGGATCAGGGTATCTTCACATTACCAATGACTGCCTGATCAGCAAAGACTCATCAGACATCTGCACTGGGAGTGATACTCATACTAAAGCTTGGCCTAGCAAGAAGCTTGTCCTCACTGTAAGTATGTAATTGCTGTGTACTCTTGAGTTACATACATCCTGCTTGCATCTCTCTATGAATGACAAAAGATGACTGAAGTAACCCACAGTAGAGTTACACGTCTGCCTACATTCACTGTCCCATTTTATTCTTCTCATCTCATCTCACTTGTCAGACAGACTTCAAATTACCAGTCATTGATACCATTGTTGAACTCTTTGTTCTCAACCCACATTTATTTTCTTTGCAAGTCCTGTGGCTCCAACTGCAGCAATATGCGTGCTCAGCTGGCCCACAGCGCACTCAAAGTAGAGATGACAAAAGATCTAAAAACTGCCGCACCATGACTCCAGTAGTTACGAGGGAAGTATACTTCTCACAATATTCTTAAAGGTTTCCCATTTTCCAGATGTCATCAAGTTGACATAGATGTATTTCTTACCCGTCCTTCGGAAAGAAACAGAGATCTTTCTGAAAATTCCATTTACTGTTAAAAGATTTCAATTCACTCTTCTTCTTAAAGGC
>JAVSBS010008580.1:69495-97191 GCA_033124195.1 Coracias cyanogaster
TGGGGGGAGCAGGGCTGGAGTAAAGAGTTGCCTGGACTTGAGGATGGCTGCGTGTTGAGCGGGGAGGGGGGTGGGGAGAGAGAGGGGGGTGGAATGATGACACCTGGGTGAGACAATCCATTTGGCCAAATCTCAGATTAAGAACTTTGCCCGAAAACATCCAGCCTAATAGAGATACAGAAGAGATATGGAGAATTTTAAGTCTAAGTGATTGTAGTTTTACAAGTACTAAGAAAATGAAAATGGGGTCTGATACTGCAATTATTACCACTGCCTAGCATATTTAACTTTCATCTGTACGAATGCCAGTCAAAAACCTTCAGAGAGTAAGCTTTCCTAAGTTTCAGTCATGGACATTTTGTTTGATCACTATTTCTCCTTTCACTCTTTGTAAGTCAGCATTTCATAATACAATCATTATATAGAATACATGGTTCTTGATGGAGTGGTTAGCTTTCACCATTTCAGAAACAAAAATAACAGTATGAATTTGAAATAAATAAATTGAACTAACATTCTAAAAGAAGAACCAAACTTTCATAAGAAATGCTTCTCAAAAAAATATGTAATCAAACATTACACTTTAGCTCATTCAGCAATGACTTCTCTAATTAATTCCAGAATTTTTATTCCCTTGTTGACAAAAACAGAGACACAGAAAACCCCAAATATGATGACCAACAGAAGCTGAAGCATTTTTCCTAAACCTCTGTTGTCCAAGACAGAAGGAATTATTTTGTCTGTTTGAACAATGCAAATGTTACATGTCACATGAAGTAGCAAAATGTAAAACAACACTCTAGAAACATTCCCATTTCTGGGACTGGCAGAGCACATTAAATATGCTCAAGCTACTGAAAAAGGCAGCAACATTTAACTGGAAAAACAGTATTTCCTTTTCTCCAAGTAGCTTTTAAAATATAAGCATTCAGCTCCCCATCAACTGATAATTTGCTTAAGGTGACAGGAGTTACATTTTGAACCTTATCACTTTAACTTACAAAACCCACCAGCTTTACAAACATTTCTACATATATTTGTCAGAGAAAATGTACTTAAAAGAATTATAATATGGATTAATCCATAGTGAAAATACTGTGCTGCTTAATTTCAGAATTTTAATCAATCTTTACAACTAGAAGAGTTAATTATCACCTCAAACACATGGCTTAATATAAAATTTAAATGCAAAAAAAAGGGAGCATGGCAATTTTTCTGAAGCATCTCATAGTGAAACTAGTTTTGAATGAAATACTAAGGGTTTTTCATAATTGGAATGAGACTCTAAGATATTTAAGCAGAACTATGTAGATATACTATTATCTGAAGTTTCAAAATAAAAGTATCAGGTCTTATAGAAATATCTTATTTGCTTTCTATGTTAAGCAGGACCAACGGAAAAAAAAGCAGAAGTATTTAGGTACTAAGTGTTATTTTTTTATATATATATATATATATACATATATATATACACACACACAGAGCCCAAAGTTAATCCACATTTCCTTTCCCACAAGATGCAAAACATATACTGTTATAAATACCCAGCAATCAAATGGGCCATCACCGGCTAATGATTTTACAGCATCATTTTCCTTCAGAGAAGAATCTGGGGGAAATTACAGTAAACAGGAATATAGGACATGCCTAACACTGTTTGCTATCACTTACATTGACCACTCCAAAAACACACACGTGTGCCCACAGATATAATTACCAACAGTTTATACACAGGTATGAGCTACTACCTACAAGGTGAAAAAGAGGCAATAATAGTTTTGGTGTATCTTAGAAATTAATGGCTAACTTGCACAAACTGT
Source organism: Coracias cyanogaster (assembly GCA_033124195.1). NCBI lineage: Eukaryota > Metazoa > Chordata > Aves > Coraciiformes > Coraciidae > Coracias > Coracias cyanogaster. The sequence goes on from JAVSBS010008580.1 coordinate 71,316, forward strand.
TCAGATCAAGTCTTCAAGGAATCAGGATCCATATCAGAAAAAAGCTTTACTGTTAGTACTCTTCTGTCACTCCACAGAAAGTCAGCTCCTGTATTCCTACTTTTGTTTGGAATGAAGATGGGGATCTTAACTCTCAGCATCTGTAAAAACTGCATCCCACTATCCTTCACAGGGGATGCAAAGAATAACTTACAGGCTGACAATCCTTCTGCCCTCATGCTCTCCATCCTTAGGAAACAATTTATCTCTTTAGTGTAACACCACTAGACCTCTCCTAGCACTTCTACTCCTCCTTCATAGCTAAGAAAAAGTGTGGAGTTTTAGCTATGACGCTATTATGATTTTCTGTGGTTGAAAGCAATTAGTAAATAGCCCTTCACAGTTAAGTTTTGGTAGCTTGTGTGTACCTCTCAGTTCACTGCTAGGTTACATGATACAACTTTTCTAATGTAATTTTAAAAGTGCCCACTGAAAGCTACTGTTAGATGGGATGACACTTTAATGCACTGAATTTGGAAATGCATTTGGAAAAGGCACTTTTCAAAGAGAGCAGAGGAAGGGGTTGGAACGGTGGATGTCTTAACTTACACATAGTGGAAACCTCCACTAAGAGATATAACTTTCCATGGAAAACTGTAAGCACTAGCACTGGTGGTTCTCCAGTGTGTTGCTCAATGAAGCAACCTTTCAAACTACAATTACAAATGACAACTATAACATGTTTTTCCCAAGACACGGATTTAATAAGCAAAATAACTGCAATACTTTCTCATCATTAAGTACTGTCTTTATTGATTCCCTATATTGACTACAGGAAGATATTTCAAATTTTGCCTGTTACACACAATAGAAGTTTTTTTTAATGGCTTACTTTTATGGACAATAAATATGGTTTTTTTTTCCCCACTACTCAGCACTGGTGAAACCACATCTAGAGCACCGTGTCCAATTCTGGGATCCTCAGTACAAAAAAGACAATGGAGTTACTGGAGGGGGTCCAGCAAAGAGACCATGAAGTCAATTAAGGGACTGAACTATCTATCACACAAGGAGAGGCTGAGAAGGCTGGGATTATTTAATCTGGAGAAGAGAATGCTCAGTGGGAATCTTCTCAGTGTGTAGAAATACCTGAGTGCAGGGGGGCGGGGGGGCATAGGGGGCAGAGCCAGACTTCTTAGTGCTGCCCAATGAAAAGACAAGAGGCAACAGACAAAAACTGAAATAAAGGAAATTGTTTTTAAACATAAGATTATTTTATTTTTTTTTACTGTGAGGAGGGACAAACAACAGAACAAGTAGCCCACAGAGGTTGCAGAGACTCCATCCCTAGAGATGCTCAAAACCAAACCAGACACTGCCCTGAAGAGCGTGCTCTTTATGACCTTGTAAGAGGGCTGGGGCCTAGACCAGCTCTAGAGGTCTCATCCAATGTCAATTACTCTGTGATTCTGCTTTTACTAAAAGCAGAAATGGTTTAGACAAAAGCCTTTCAGAAGTAAAAAAAAAATTAAAGTCCTGCAGTTTACTTATTGTTGTTTAATGTGAAAAACTAAGATTACCACTGGAGTTTTAAAAGCCCGCTGGTTTTCTTATCTCTTTTTCACAGCAAGTGTTATTAAAAGAACTGTCAGTAGGTACCAGCAGACAACAGGCTGTTTTTATGTAAATTTAAACAATTTTTACTGAGACTGGTTACAAAGTAACAGTACTTTTTTCTTTTCATTTGCTCTGCATTTTAAGCTATTAAACTGCTGCTTTCTGACTTTTTACATAGCAGCACTTGCACAATCTCTCCAAAATGTAGAAAACCTTCAATTAGATTGACTCACATCACACAATTGCACTGCTAAAAGTAGCACTGAGGCAAACCTAAAGTCTTAACAGATAGTGCAACTGCTTTCGAAGGAGGACATCTGAAGTATTTTTACCTCAAGTGCTTTTTTAACATCCCTCCATAGACTCATACATTGCTAGTTACAAATAGTCTTCATCAAGCAAGGAGAGTCTAAAAGTTCCTCTCTTCCTGTTGTTACAAAATTGTATTCAATACTGTAGCAAACAGCTTTATAAATAAGGTTATCCCTGCCACAATTTCTCAAGCTGTTACTGAAGGCTGTTTGTTGTTCTTTCTGAACATCTTAAAAAATCAACTATTCCTTCTCAGTGCTGACTTTTTGGTCACGTTTTGTACCATCTTCAAATAACTTCATCTTTCCTTTTCTCAATTTCTGCATCTTCAAATGTTAGGGCAAAATACACACTGCCAGGAAGTCATGTCCCCAACAGTTTCTAGACTGGATTCCTTCTAGCTTCCATGTGAAATTTCATGTCTTTGGTTGAAAGCTGATTTTCCTCTATTCATTTCTCATTCACACTCCTCTCTGCCTACTTACCCTTATTTTGCCTCATTTTCTGCTCTCAGTTTCCCATGAGCTCCCTTTCGAGCAGCATTTCCCTATTTTCACCTTTTTCTCAAAATAACTAAATATAATTAATTTAATAGAAATACAATTTAAATAACCTAAATGTCTCAAAAATGGTTGATGTTCTTGAAAATTGCTCTAGACTTGCATGGATTCTTACTGATTAAACCAGCTATGTATTCTGTTGCACCAACTCAATGTGTAGTTCGATAAACATTTATAGCAAAACACACTTCCTGAAAATTCTTCCACATATGTCCTCATGTAGTCTGAGTTTCTACACAGAAGGTAAAGGACAGACAAGTCAGAACTGTATATAAACTCCCTTACCTCACAGCTGGTCCTACAAACGAAATGACAGTCAAATTCTCTATTTCAATGGACTTCACCATTTCATAAGGACAGAGTTTAGAGATTACTTTTTTATTATTTTAATTGCCTTTCAGCAGGCATAAACCAAAAGTCTATGCTCCCGCTTCGTTGTGCTAATCAGCATGCTCGCTGTTTGATGCAGAAATGCAGGAAGCAGTCTCATCCACTCCCTTTTATGTTTTATTCACTTGGATTGCTAAGCAGAGATGGGAATACTTAAATAAGCAGTCCATATTGCAATGCCCAAAGAGACTTCCATTTTGAGGCCTGGGAAGGCTCAATACAGGCATACTTACAGCAGAGAACATTTAACTCCTCTCCTCTACTTCCCTAGGTAGCAACATCAGCACCAGGCATCATTTGTCTCTGACTTTTAGTTATAGGAACGCTTTAGAAAGCTGTTCAAATTTATGAGATTTTTAAATCCAAGGATAAATCTCAACTGCAGTTTACACTGAAGTTTGCACTTTTACTCATACAATATTTTCTTACCAAATTATAATCAACTTTCTGCTATGCAATTTTGGTGTTGCTATTGCTAGCTTTTATTGCTGTATTAAATTGTTAGCAAACAGCTAAAGGCTGCCAAAACAATTTCATCATGTCTATTTCATTTTTAATAACCTTTTGTAAGAAACAGCTCTGAAATTATTGTTTACATATTATGGTCAAATAAATGACAACAAATTGTATTGTTTAAGTTATTGCCAATAGGAGCTTTACAATTATTTTAGCCTTTATTAGAACATTATTTTTTAATAACATCATTTTTTTAGAATTTACTGAGTTAGTTATCAGTCCACGACTATCACTGAATTATACTTCTATTTACTTCTATATGCTCAAGCTAAAACTGTGTGATACTTCCATTTCAAAGTAGCAATACTGTATTTACCTTTGGCCATCACTACTATCTCAGCTTCCTTTCAGAAACAAAAACAACTCATCAAAACTGTTCTAGCACATGTACAATGCTGAAGCTTTCATAAAGTCCTGAGAGTGCTATCAGATGCCACACAATTTTTTGTAAGACACATTCTACCCTTAAAACACAATTGCACACATTAGCTTTCAGGAAAAGTAAGGAGTTAGTTGTCTGTGTTCATATTTAGCCACAAATATTTAAATTGCACAGGTAATCTTAGTTTTAAATTTCAGCTGAACAAACTGAGCTTCTCTGCCTAGAACTTTAGATTATTTTGGATTTGTCAAAGCCAGCATGATCTTTTGGCCAACCAATAAATAATGTGGCAGCAAACATGTTCCAATATATATCCAGTTTCTCTCAAGTTACTGCACAACTGAGACTCTGCATTTACAGTGACTCCAAACTAAAATATTTTATTCATATTTAGATGCCCCCTCAGGGAAACAGAATGACTTACAAAAACAGCAGCCATCACCCAACACAATAAAACTTGATGGAAGAAGGATGAAATAAATCAAGTGCCAAGAAAACTTCATACATCCTTAAGAAAACAAAAGCAAAAGCTGTGTTTTTCAAAGATAAAGTTGTACACTGTGCTAGAAACAACAAAGGTTTTTCATCAGTTCTGAAACAGGAAATCGAAGGCTGCCAAAGGATGCATGAACCAAAATTTAGACAAGTAATTTTTCTGTCCAAGCATTCTTATATATATTACTTCAGATGCAGACAAGCTCCTGTACAACATCAGTGGGTAGCAGCTTTTTGTTTTCTCACTCCATAAAAATTTATCCTTTTCCAAATGACAAGTGCTTGCTGACCTTTCAGTGTACTATGTCTGCTCATGCTTTGCTCCCTCCTACAATTTTTTTCTAGCAATATACATCAAAAACGACAAGCAGAAATAAGTGTACTACTGCATGTGCTGTGCTGTGAGGCTGATGTTAAGGTCTCTGTGATGGCTAATTAGAATGGATGCTTTGCTGAATTATCATACTTGATATGCAATTACTGCAAAGCAACAACATAAATTAACCTTACAGAACCAGGTGTTCAATATTAATGCTAGAGATATATACATCTCCCTTCCCCCTAAACCAGTGAAATCCACTGTCAGAAAATGTGTACCTAGAATGGCTTTGGTTTTTACTTTTAAGGAGAATACATTTCTGTATTAAAATTCAAATGCTTGGCCACCCTTCCTCTACTTTCCTAACTTAACTTTTGTTTCTTTTTAATAAGAAAAGGGAAAGTCAGCAAAACAAAATGTCACCATTAAATCATTTCACAGCATTTTGTGTCAGAAATGTAATGGAAAATGTGCACATCATGGGAAAGGTTACTGTTCTTCCAGAACATCTTTTCACTTGGTTTAGGGCTCATCCCTCTACAAAAGTGTGCAGGCTCTACTGATGGTTGTTCTCCCTGGGCTTAATTTGGCAGTTGAAGGATTGTGGCATTTTCAGGAAACCACAGTGCAGTGATTTTAGTGGTTATCCAGCTGAATGTGATGCTATGATTTAGAATAATTACTCTGTTTATGTGCAATGGTAAAAGTCAGTTACTAGACCATATTCCAATGTCAGCTTGTACTTTATTGCAGATTTCCCTAATACAGCATCACATTGCATCTCAAAGTCAGCATTAGAGGGATTTATTGTTCCTGTTCCTCAACAGTAAGTACATATGCAGTACAATAGCACTGTTAAAGAACTGCAAATTAATTTATGCTTGACCTTTGCATTGTTACAACCAGTGATATGAAAAAGGAAACAGTTCTGTATTAGTCTCTGCTAAAAGCTTTTAGATATTCTTGAAGAAAATATAAACATTTTTTTTCTTGTATATCCTTTCCACAGCCTCTCTTCTCAGAATTAAGTGAAGTTACTAGGCCTTCCACACAGTGAATTCAGACAGAATTTTGCTGTAACATTATTCAAGAGAGAATAACAAAATTCTTAAATTCTGTGTTTCTCATGTCCACAAGACAGTAGTATTCAAAGAACATTTGTTCAAATCACAAGATTTTTAAAAAAAGTGACACTTTAAGGCAAAGAGCAAGTATTAAAAAATCCATTCAAGGTTATTTAGAAAAAAAAATCTGAAGAAGGATGAGGTTATTATAAGGTTATGAACTGCAACCTGAAACATTCAGTGATACTGAATTCATGTCTTAATACGGAATCTTGTCTCTGGCATTTTAAATGGCCTGAAGCAAATCAGATACAAAAATTTAATTTAATTGAAATGAGACTGTAAAGGAATAAAACAAAACATAAGTAATAATAACAATCTAAACTGTTGTAAACTGTCAGTTTTATTAATTTTAAAGCAAAGCAAAATCTGAACCTAGACTTGGATATGGTACAGATGACAAATGTTTAAACACCAAAATTAATCAAAACAAAATAAAACAAACAATTTAGAAATAATGTAAAATAATGAAACTTAATTATAAGGCAGAAAAATAAATTTAAAATATACAATTCTATTTTAAAAATTCGTAAGATTTGCTTACAGAAAAAAAAATACTTTCGCTTAAATTATTCAATCTGTAACCTCAATGGCCACACCAATAGGGAACTAAAGTAAGACAAATGACAGTAGACAAAATGAAAAAATCTAGTGGATGTCAAAATTACATTCAAGTACAGGAACAACAAATAAAACCTATACTCTATTCTTTTCCCCCACAAAAAAAGAAGACATTCTATAAAAAAAGATTAAAATTAACTTTGACCATTCTCAAATGGAGATGTTATATGTAAATTATTTCAGCTACCTCAAAATAAAGTTTAATAATAAAAATGAACTTCTCCTGGAAAATACATTGCAAAAAAGCAATCTTTACCAAATACATCGCAACACTGAAGAGACATTATGACAAGAGCTTTCTTTTTCCTTTTTATTCTTTATGTTTTCAGAAGTTCTCCCATATCTTAGGCTATAGAACTATTAAGCTGTTAAGAACAGTAATGTTCCATATACACATAGATTATCTCAAGTCTACTAGTCAATACTATCAAATGTAAAAGTCTTGATTTAGACCCAAATTAGCAACTATTGTATGCAACTTTTCTCAATGGATTTATTAATGCAAACTTGTGTTGTATGTCATTTTAATCATGTGAAGAATAACTCTGGTCAATGCTGAGAAAAATGACTCAAAATCCTTAAGCTCCCTATACCTTTAAGTGTTTTTCAGGTACGGGCTTCTTTGGTAATGTAAAACATGCTCTGACATTACTTCAAGATAAAATTTGGTTTTAATATTGTAGATGAAGTTTTGCATCAAAACCTCTGGCCTCCTATTAGCAAAACCCTACACAGAATAACTAACACAGGTCAAAGACTTGCAATAAGTATTGGACCGCAGTAACAAAAGTGGGAAAAAATGTAACAGTAAGAAACGCTATTTTGCACATTAATATTTCTTACTCATATCGTCCATAATTTATAGTACGGTTCTGTGGAGAGACATTTAATTCAGAAAACTAACTGCACAGATGCTCACTTGACACTAACTGTGACAAGTCAAAACTGATGCTGCAACACAGCATTTCAATGGTTATTGTCTCCTGCTCTGGTCTTCTAACACATTGTTTTAATACCTGAACACGAACATTCTCAGGTTATAAATTTCCTAAGTATAAATTCCAGTTCCATGGCTTCTGTAGCAATGGCTCAGTTTAACGATGCAAAACAACTGAATTGATAAAGAATCTGACATTTCTCTTCTGAGCATCCTATGCTATGAAATGCTCTGATGTGATAACCTTGCTGCACTGAAAGCAAGTGAAGCAGTTTGGCCAGAATGATGGAGTATGTGCCACATTCAAATACCAACGGAATTAAATGATTTGATGCAATTTTGACTCTGTAAGAAAAAATTCTTAAGGATGCCCACAAAAATAAAAAGCTACTGATAGATATATTTGCAGCCATGACTTACTACTGGTAATCAGACTGGGAAATAATTTGATATGCCATCAGCCTCTCCTCTGCCATCGCAGGTAATGTGATTTCATATTCTCTGCATCTTGTTTCCTTAAAGTAATTTTAATCTTCTGAACAGGTACCTCACTCAGTGACCACTTTATCTGAAGAATTCACCCATTACTTATAGCAAAGATAATTAAGATATCCTCTGCATTATATTTTTTTATTTTGTAAATTCCTCTGAATCCTAGGAGTTATAGAAGACAAAAAGGTGCGAAGGTCATGATGTATGTATTTCCTAAGGCAACCAGAAAAATAATATTTAAATCCTGAAATACATAGCTGATTTGGGAACAGATGACAACTACCAAATACAGTTTCAAGCTGTAAAATACAAATCCATGATCGCAGCACAGACTTGATCAAGCAGCTGTAACTGAAGAAGAGAAATGGATAACTATATTGTTAAAAAATTACTGATCAAGAAAAGGTAAAATACTACTTGTTAGTAGAAAACAAATTAACACTGTAGAAATAACTGGCTGAAACTCTCATTTACAAGTAGTTATCTTGTTACATACTTCTAAAGTTTATGACACTTGCACACAAGCTTTTCAGATCAGCAGACTTTAAATACCAATTCTAAGAACTTCTAACAATTAAACACCTGAACCAAACTTGTACCTGAAGAGTTCATAAACTTCTACTGTTCACAAAGGTTCTACAGATTAAAGCCCAGTATGCAAGCGCTTGGGAGTCACCAGTCTACAACCATAAAAAAATCTGAACTTCAAGGAGGTTTGACTGACAGATCACTGAACAGCCCAGGAAAGAAAAACATTTGGGAGATGCACATGATGCTCCCCAACACACCTCCAATGACCTGGTGAGACGAACGCTAATAAAACCTTGCCAAATATCACAGTAATACTCCAACAAGGTTTTAGAACTTCCGTAACACTGATAGAGACAAACGTGCATTTTTTCCTCTTTTCTAGATACTTTTAAAAAAATTACACATCTTTACAATGTTGTAACAGAAAATGACATCAAATAGCAAGAAAAAAAAAAAGCAACAAGAACTTCACAATGCCTACAGCTTTTCTTGAATGTCTGCTCTTGCACACAAATTCAGTGAAAACAAAAAATCTGTATTATTTTACAACAAAATGCAATGCATCATAGGTAATTGTTTCCAAAAAGTCGTCTGTGAACAAAAAATGTGCATTCATTATCATATGTAGTATCCTGCAATCTAGCATAAAAAGAAACATTTTTAGAAGGCAATAAAATGAGATAAATGGCAGAAAAAATGATCTAACAGGTAACTCAAACCATAGAAAAGTTAATTTGCAGAATTAATCCCTGTAAATTATATAGCTGTAAATTATAAACTACACAACCGAATGGTAAGTTTCCTTCCATTCAAGTAGTTCATTCCAGTAATATAACGCATTTGTAATCCTCCTTAAAACATAAGATTGTTGCAAGTTGTGGCTAAATTAACTAACATTTTCCTTGTGATTAATCTCCACATTAGCAGCCTTAAACTTCTTAATCTACCGCAAATCATAGGCTTTCAACTACCCTGATGGATTGTTAATTTTGTTGCAGTGCATTTAAAGTAATTAATAACTTATGTGCCTGTTGTGGAATAAACTTCAGCTCATGCAGAGCATCAAAACTAGCAGCTAACAGGTGACGAAGGAGTACTTAACATGAAGGCTGGCATGCCCCTCTGCATGGAAATGTAAGAAATAAAACCACAGAGATGAAGCTATGCAAGACAAATGCAATTAACGAAATACAGTGAGTAGCAGTTTCAGAGAGAAAATTTCCAGAGAATTCACAAGACTCTGTCTAGAACACATTTTCTGTCAAAACCAGAATTAAAGATAGATCACTTTGTGCAGCTAAGGACTCAATCCTTTATTACAGTGTAAACTGTTATTCTAAATTTGATACATACATTTTTAGCAATCGAATTACAGATGTTGCATATATTTTAAAGATTTTCAGTTATAGTATGATTTGATGACTCAAATTTATCCCAAACCTTATAGTCAATTTTACTCAAGAGTTTTCTTCTTTAGTAAATAAGATACTGCATATGGTTTCCTTCTTTATCTCCTTCTACAGCTTACCCGCCCCTTTCAGGCCCTGTGCAATGACTGCACGTGCAGAACGTTACAGTTGCTTGAAATGTAAGACTTATTATACTGGGAAAAATACTTTCCTATTTAGCTTACTTCCTAGTAAACACCTGTATTAAAAACAAATACTACACACATGCTTATTAAGTTGCTTTGCAGCTTAATGTTTTCTCAATACTTCATAACCAGCATTCAAATTTTAAAAATTCTTTTCTATATTCTTTCAAATACATGACCTTAGTCTATTTTACCCTCTCTGTAATGCTCAAGTAAAAATTTTGCTTCAGTTGCTGCAAATCAAATGAAATGGAAAATTCTAACTTAACTGACAATAAAGCATAAAAATTTCAATACATAAAACTATAAAATAATGTATTACTATATGCTTACTCTAAACTGTAGGATGAAGAAATCTAATGCTTTTTCAGAGATTTCTTTAACCTAGTCAAATATGATTTTTTCCCCACACAAACAATATTCTAATTTTACTGTGCTTTTCCCAAGTCTAGTATTGAGATACCAATTTTATGTAATGCAGTATATTCTAAATATTACTCAAGCACATCTTAAAGCCAGCAACTAAGTTTCTGTAATAGCAGCAGTTGAGAACATTATGACAGGAATCCACTTCTTTAGAAGTGATTTAGCAGTCTTCCCTTGGAAGACTTTAAACTAGGTTAGCCCATGGATTCTTCTTTAAAAAAAGAGTTCTACGTATTAAAATAAAATACACAATTCACCTTAATTTTTTCTTTTATCAAAATGAAATAGACAATAATACTGTGCTAGAAGCAGTTTGTGTCTATAACAGTACAATCACTTACTCTGGAGGGCAAGCTTTACCTAATATATATTTAGCCACCTGAAATATACTTCCTTATCCATATTTTTACTAAATAACGTTATGTTCTAAGGGGAGCTATTAAGAAGCTCTTTCTAAAGATCTGCATTATAGAGTTCTGGCCTCACAAAAAAAAAAATAAAATAAAAAAGGAGACACTTATGAATCAAGCAATTCCTTTGCAAGATCTATCATTCTAAGTGATTTATGCAAGACTGTAATAAGGCACTCAGGAAACCTACTAAATGTCTAAACTACATATAGCTTTAAAAGATTCACAAAATGAAACGAAAGACATAAATGTTTTCTAAACCAACAGTAGAGGTCACCTCTAAGAACAAATATATCCTTTAAAATTATTTTCTGAGTTTTCACATCAAGCTTTAGAAACTCCCATATTTCAAAATAAAACTTCAATAAAACTTTCCATGCTTTTTTGTGGACAAAACTACAAAACTGAAACTTTCAGTTCTAGTGCATGCTACTACACTGGACCAGCCTATCCATACAATCTGACATTAGTGTTTAAAAATGCGCTATCTTGGCATGTCACTTTTTTGGAATAAAACTACGGTCACTGAGGCAAATTTCAGCCAATTAACAAACCATTATGATTCATCAGAATGAAACATACCTTTTAGGAAGAATTTTAAATCCTTTCACAGAAAATTATTTAAAGGTTTTATACCATATGAACAACAGGTTAAGTAAAGACACTGCACACATAAAATAATCCCTCAACTATCCAATGCTACAAATAAGCACCAAAAAAAGAACCTCCACTAGTCAAAAGTAATAACTAGTTAAACAACTTAGGTTTTTTATTCCAGATTCATTACTGAATACTCTGCTGCATTCTTTGAAATAAGAAATAATTGTTTATCTTATTCTAATCCTTACTCAGTCAGCAACCCCAAAGTGAGAAAGCCACATCAATCTTAGGAAAACCTATAATTTTTAAAAGTAGATTGTGCAGAGTCATGTAACTAGCTCTGTTTCAGGTAGCACACCATAGGAAAAGCTAGAAGGCCCACCAAGATTAATCGTTACATCTATCCTTAAATCTGCAGCTTCAGCAGTTGTATATTTCCATTTAACTTAGTGATCAACTTTCTCATTCAGAAAAATCTCTTCTGTAACATACCCACAAACCTCCCTTTTCTTAGCTGCAAACGGGTAGGAGAGGGTGAAAATAAAATGCAGTAATTACAAAACATTTGATGAGTGAGAAGTAAAGATGATAAAGATCACTAGTTTTCTAAGAAAGTGTTGGCTTTCATAACAGACAGTGCCAAACAAAATGGATACTGAAAAAATACTTTGTTTTCCCTCCTAAATGTCTCTTGCTTACAAGAAGCCCTACCAACTTGCATTTAAAGTAACACTCTAATTCTGCTATGACAAAGGAGTCATATCTGATGGGGTGCATGTGGGAGGAAGAAGCAGTGCAGGCAAGAAGGTTGCTCCTCTGACTTTGTGAGAGCATAGCAGAAAAAAAGATTCTGAAAACTTTCTCTGACATAGCAGTGCTCTGTGGATCACATCTCTGTGCAGCTTTGGCTGCATAGCAGAAAGTCTACCTGGTCGCTAGCATCTTATTATAGTCCCTGAACTTACTCTCAGCAAAAATACAGCTTTAAGAACAACAAAAAAATAATACTAAAGAAAAATCCATATCTACTAAATAATTTACCATCATTTAGTAGTTATTAAAAATAAGCATCCACAGTAATTTAGAAGCAGTGGTCACCTAACTTGGATAAAGTCACAGCTATTTATGGGAATTAATCTGAAAAAAAAGCAGGTTTTAAATTCACAATATCTTTTAAAAGCTAATAAAGAAAATAAGATTTAAGACAATATTTTTCAGAGAATTATGAACAAATTGCTAAGAATCACCTTCTCTCCTCCCATGCAGGATTATTATTCTGTTTCCAAGCCTAATTATGAGGACAGTTTATGAGAGAATTTGTTGGGTTTTGGCACATAGTATGCTTATTTTTGGCCCACAAATTACTACAAAAATCTCTGCATGTAGTAAACAAGACATAGCACTAATTTTCTACCATATTTTTAAACTGCAACTTAAATATACAGTTCGTCACAGCATTTTGTCATCTTTTCCTTTATGTCCTCAAATGTATTTATTCACACTTGTTGAAAAAGCCTGAAAAGGAAAACTTAAAATTGACTGCCTTTTCCCACAGTGATGCACAGTACATGTTCCCAGGATTCCTTCCCACAAAAAAGAAAAAAATGGTTCCTGCATCTTTTATTTCTTTCAAACAATAGGCAGAAGAAAGTCCTCCATCTTGTGGTAGACACTTAAAAAATGTTGCCATCAGTTCTCAAAAGTGTCACTGTACCCAATCACTGTAACATCCCACCTCTTTTTCACAGCCTGGTACTTGAGCAGGATCTAGGAGTACCTTGCAGTAGTAGCTTGTTTATGCACCAGAGAGTCACACAGTAACTGATGAGGTCGTACAGGCAACTCTGCCTCCAATTTGGAAATAAAAATGCAATCTGGCACACAACCCTTGAAATTGTACCAATTTCTTCAGCAAATCATATGCTGTAACTTATACTAAAATCAGCTGAGTACAAGACTGTACCTCGGACACATCCTAATGCTAAAGCTATGTGTTGCTTGCATATATCATTGATTCTGACTTTTCTAATAACTTCGAATCCTGGAAATAAATTAAAAGATGTATTTTGGAATAATCCTGCCAGTTAAAAACAATTATATCTGAGCTAAAGAGGAGAACTTATCCAGAAGAAGCTAGTTGAAGCATACAGGACCTAAATACAACGCTATTTTTTATCTTAACTTGCAATGAGATCATTTTAATGAAAGCTCAGTAGATTAAATTCAAATCCACTTTCTGGTTGCTAAGCTCCATTATTCTTTCAAGAATTGTAAGCAGTTTCTACAGCTTTGCAAAGGGGCCACAATGCCAGCTATAAAGTCAGAATCAGCAGAAGTTGTGGTCAACGGTAGCTATTTAATGGCAACTATTCTACACTTTAATTAGATTTCTACAACTACTGTAACACGATTCAATAGATTTTTTTTCTTTCCACTACTGTTTCAGGTAAAAAACATGATTATTAAACTCTTTCATGGTCTGCGTTAATGGAGGTAGCATTAATACATTTTAAAAAACAAATTCTTCATAATCCACACTTCAGCTCATAAAATTGTTAATGATGCTAATTTAATTACTTTTAAGATGCTCCTGTAGGTTTAATAACATTAATTTGCTGATTTATCTTTCTGACCTGCACTAGAACATGGACAATTCACTCTGACAAGAGAAAATGAATTCTCTTGTGTTAGAAAAACAGATTATCTTGGTTATTTTTATCTTAATCCACAGTCTAGATGTGTTTGGCAGGTCAATAAGTGAATCAAGACAGTATTTCCTATGTAATGTTTCCCCTAAATATATTTTTGTTTGGTTGGTTTTTAAAAGCACATTTTCTTTGTAATAATCACCACGACAAAGTGATGAAGATGGAAATTTAATTCCTTATAAGGTCAGAGCATCAAACCTACCTGACTAGATTTTCATTGTCTCCAGTCCCTTTGCAGGTAGCACATTCAGTCCTTAAATCCTCTGACTTGGGCTTCTTTTGTAGAACAGACTGTCGTTGTCTTCTTTCTCTTGGAATCCGTTCCTGTCACAGCAGAAGGCAAAAGAAAGGAATGGCGGGGAAAGGAGGGAAGGAAAGCAAATATTTTCAATTATAGCACTGAAAGTAACACTTGAGCCCAAAGTTCAATTTTTTTGAGAAACTGTTAAAAAAAAAAAACAAACAACAAACAAAACACTATGTTCCAACCTCAGGTTTTTCTTCTTCAGGCACAAAGCTTCGTTTTCGTCCTCTAGTTCTCTAGAAGAAAATATATTTAAAATTCAATATTAGGTAACAGAATGTTTTTGCTATTTACCTATTATTCATAACAATAACAGAAACATACTTTTAAAAACTATTTCCTGCGGTAACTACAGAGCCACTGCAAGAGAACTACTATAACTGACGTTAAAACAGCTTCCAATTCTGGATATAAAGCTACAGAACTTGACAAAAAAGTAAACAAATAAATTTGTTGACCTGAGCCTGTGGAGTTCTTATTCTAAAAAAGACTGCTACCAGAATGACAGATCTCACAGACTGCACAAACTTCTCAATACTAAAATGCATAATTTGAAAATTGATATGAACAGCGTATTACAGTAAATTCCTTGAGCCCTTAGAAATGCTCTATTTTTATGTGAAGTGATTGGATTCACTTTAAAAAAAAAAAAAATCAAACTAATAAAAATAAACCAGAAACAGAAAAGAATTCTTATAGCTTTTGTGGAGTGAGCAGGAATTAAAGCTTTCAAACTGAAGCTTAATAAAATGGGTATATATCAACTAGAACTGGTACACAACAGATTGAATGGGTAATACAAGAAGCAGAAATTTCAGTATTGCTGTTGGCCAAAAAATTTAAATACTAACAGTGTGGAGGAAAGGTCTGTAAGAGCAAACACCCAAAGGTTTACAAGCAACTCTGAGTTAAACTACACACAACTCACACTAGTCCAGTTTCATTCACTATGTTTTTATCTCTGAAATAGTAGAATTAGAACCTCTAGGCATCAAGTAAGTGCCACAAGCTAACAATACCACACTCTCTCCTCCTTGTCTAACAAGAACAGAAAATTAAAAGGGATGCGGAAGGAAATGAAAATCATCAGGAAATATTCCACTAACCCACAGTATCTGATACATTGACACTAAATAAATGAATACAAAAATAAACATTCAAATGCTTGTTTTTCTTGCAGGAAATCATCACCTTAGGAAGACATCTGTCATATGATAAAAAATGCACTGCCTACTTTGATTTCTTAAAACTATTTTTTGAAGCAGCTAGTGCTCATCTCACAAAAAGTCAAAACAAGCTAATAAAAAAAAATTCTTAAGCCAGTTTAGAACCACAAGCACCCATAAATCCAGTTCCAAAGAGGCTTGTAATGCCATGTTTCTACTGTTCGGGGTCCTCTTTAAGGGGGGATTTATAATACTTTAAATTAAGACTGCTTGCTATTTTAAACTGGTTTACACATTTAAATACAGTTATATTGTAAATAAACCTGCCTCTTCAACGCAACATACCCTTCTACCTATGCAGATTCCGATCTGTACATGTTAATAACAGTGTTTGGGAAAGGTTTTTTGGGTTTTAGGTAAGAGTTAACTCTATAGTAGAAAGTAAGGTAGTAGTTTATTTTGTGCCTCTTTAGAATACTTTAATTACCACTGAGATTCTCTTTCACTTTTCCCTATAGACTATAAAAAAATGTAAAGCCTTATTTAGTACCTATCAGTATTTACTATACATTTAATTGTACAGTCATAATTGAGGTGTTCTGCCTTCCAAAAGCCACATAGTATACCTAATTGTCCAAACCTGGAAGAAATGACTCATTACAGGTAACCAAATTTATCAATGTAGTATTAGAAGTACTAATGTAACGTGGGCTACATGTCAACTACAAGTCACACAACCCAAGGACAATGTAATTTAAAACTAGACTACTCTAGTTGAGAGGTGTCCCTGCCCATGGCAGGGAGGTTGGATTAGATGATGTTTAGGGTCCCTTTCAACCTAATCCATTCTATGATATTTAAAATTCAGCAAAATGGAGATACAAGATTTAGAAATAATTTAATCACGTTTGGCAGGAAAATGTTGGTTTTCATCTGTCTGCTATATAATGTGTGATATGTATGACAAGGAATGTCACATTAAATTATAATTCCATTACATGTCTAAACCTTCAAACATACTCGAATTTGACAATCACTAGAATACAACCACTAAAATTAATATCTTTGACACATACATTCACATGATATTTTATATGCTTTTAATGTAACAGAATTTTACATTAATGTTTTTCCAAACTGATTTCCACACTTAAAATACATTTGCAATGCTAACTTCTGCTTAGAATCATTACACCATTGCCAGCATTCACAGTGGAAAAAACCATCAAATTCATAACTAAAAATGGAATATTCTCTTATTTTCAACAACAGCCTTCCACTAATTAGGCATTTGTAATTTTACATATGTTTTCACTGAAGATACCTTACACATTCACAGAAAAGAATCAGATAAAGCTTGATTACTTTGTCCAATATTTTTTATTGCTGATTGCCTCAAAATACTGTATGTACATTTTAAAACACTTTGAATAATTTCTGCCATTAGTGGGCTCAGAATCAGAACATCAGAGATTATAAACAACAAATATTATAGCTGCTAATATTTAATATTTTAAGAAAATATAAGTACTTGCCACAAATAATTTCAACTTTAATAAATTCAATTATGATAATTTAAAATTTAAGACCTTATAAAAGCTTAAAAGAACAAGTGTTTTTATATATGTCCAATGGCAAATACTTCAACTGTTACAAACTTGTTCATATTCAGAACTTATCTGGAAACAGAGGTGTTAATCCACTATAAGATGCATATAAAGGCAGTGTTTTTTTAAATCAACACTTGGCAATTCAATACTGTAGATATACCTTCAGTTTAGGACTTTTCAGTATCATAAAATGGAGCAAACCAGTGTTGTGAAATTTGTCCCTGCACTTCTGAAGTACTCAAACAAGAAGTAAGGAAAGCAAAAACTCATGTTATCAATACCCAAGCAAAATCTCCATTAATGCCAGTCTTATTCCAGCAGGTTTTCTGTTCCACTGCAAAAGGTAGATATGCACTACAGTATCTACCATTTTGAAAGGACACCTCAGTCCCGAACAAAACACAGATATATCTGGACTAGAAAAATGCAACCTGTGCGAAACTACAGAATGTACTATTTCTCAGGCCTCTTGATAACGTGCGAGTTCGGGTAAAAACAAGGGAGCTGCGAGAAAGAATGTGGGAAGGCACAAGGTACCTGTGGGAAGAATGTGCCGCAGTTGAGAGTCAAGGTTTGTTTTTACAGCTGCACGTCATAAATAACAGAAAGAAGACTGACCACCTCTTGCAAGGAAGATAGCGATGGAATTAGAACTAACCAATTGGAGAGCTGTCTAACCGGGCTTCATGAAAACAATTGTAAATCACAAGACTAACAGCATGTAGAGTATATATAGCAGCTAACTGCGTGAATAAACAATTCTGTTTGCACCAGCATTCGGGGTCCGTGCCTCATGCACCACAGCAACCCATCCACGACAAAAATAAACACAGGAATAAAACGACAGGAATAAAAACCAAAGTACTGAACAATGGAATGTTGTTCAAAATATTTAACTATATAATTTCTCATAGATAGAAGTAAAAGGTTTCTGTGAAAAAAGTTATTTCAAATGTTGACATTTAATGACAGCTCATTGGCTGTTTTGTTTGTTTGGTTGTGTCTCATCCTAAGTTCTATACAGGCACAACTCTGGAATTCATTCAATGTGCACCCAAGTAAGAGGTAAGCATGCTATGTGCTCAGTCACTTCCCTACTATTAACAGGAAGATTCCAGCCACTGAGCTTTAGATCCCACAGCATCAATGGAGTCACCATGCAGGCATCTACATTCTTTAGTTACACAAATAATTTAAGACTTCTGTTGGCAAATAATTTATATGCCTATAGCTAATGGCTCATCCCATATAACCTTAAGTACCCCCAAAAATCAGACAAACTTATGCTAAGGTCACAATTATGACACAGAAGACAGATACTATTTTTCATTGCACATCCTTTCACAATTAGGGTCCTTAACAAAAATAAGTAAGTAGATGCTAAAACCAGCCAAATATGTAAAATCTGACTTCTTACTACTATGCCATAATGTTCCTATTCCTCCCTTTCTCTAGTGACTTCTTAACCTCTCCTCCTCTACTACATTCAAATCATGTCTCCCACCACATGTCTGAGTTCTCCCTATGTTCCCCAGCTGAAGTGAGGACACACTAGGACAGGTTCTAAACTATGCATATTCTACACTGGACAGCGAGAGATCAAACACAAAGGATAACTGAACTCATAACTACAATCTCTTCCTTACTCATCCTTCCCATCCAGTTGCTCTAAAATATACTCAAGAACTTAATTACCTTAGGCATACACACCTCTCAAATCTTGAAGTAATGGGTCAACAGGTTACCAGAAGCAATGCTACTAGAATGGTAGGCAACTGCATAACTTATTTTTTGTTACAAAAAAAAAAATCAAGTTAAAAGCTGTTTGGAAATAAAGAAACAGTCAAAACATCTAGCTGTTGTGCCACAAAGAACGTACTTTACATTGAACAGAAATGGAAGAGAAAAATAAAGCATCTTCACTAGCAAAACATCCCAAAATAATCTGAGCAGACCAAGAAAGATTATTGATTTAAGATGCAAGTATAAAATGGAAGTCTTTTTAAAGTAAGAACACAAAATCAAAAATCATTGAAAAAGTTAAAAATAATAAAAGATAAAAATAGATTAAATTTTTCCTACCAGTTTTTTTTAAGCATAACATTTTGAGGGTAAAAAAAACACCTCTATGTGTCAGTAAACCAAATTCTAATTAAACTCTTTAAAATCCCTTAAGATGATGTTCCTCAGGTAAAGAGACTAAGTCATTTGATTCAATGAAATCCTTGAGGTGAAAGCAAGCCATCTTTTCCAATAATATCTTAGCAAGGTTTAGCCTTCACAAAAATCTTAATGCCCTCCCTCAGGAAATAATAAATCTCTGGGTAAATTAACACCACCCCTTCTGGTCTTTTACTTCAAAGGTATCATCTGTGGGAGTTGGAGAACCATTCCACAGTATTAAAACATACACCATTCTTCTGACTTATTTCACAGCTTCTGACTGCATTCAGAATTTGGAAAAACACCCACTCTTGCCTCTTCAACATTTAAAAAATTCGCACACAATGTTGTAAGACTAACTACAGAGAAACACTGATGGACATGACATGCAAACAGCTGTCAAAAACAAAGAGAAGAGAAATACCCCAAGATTTGTTTGCCCCCGTCTAATCTATTTTGTAATGATCTAAGCTGACAGGACTAAAATATTCCATAAAAAATATAGTATTTTATAATATATAATGTAAGTAATAAAACACAGTTAAGAAAGAATGTTGGAGAATGCTTCTTAAAAAAAAAGATCTCTTCAGCCATCCTGGTTTGTGTCACAAAAGTATCCGAGGTGTGCATCAGTCTATTGTTATGGTGTGGAAACCTGCGTGTCAACTTAGCAAATAAATCAGGACATGAACGGCTCAAAAACAGAATACTGACATAAGTAACGAATAATGAAGCAATAAATGATACAACGTGATGTGGGTCGAATGCATGAATGATCTGAGGTGACATTTTTCATATATATATATGGACGAGAAATCGGCACACGTGTGGGGATAACATGATTTCAACCCATGGAAGGAAGTAGTGTACTCAAGATACTTAAAAAAAACATTTAAAAATCACTGTTAAAAAACAACTGCCCAAAAGGGAATGAAAAATGTTGAGGGAAAATGTGATCAACAATGGGATCAAACTGTCAACCCAAAAGTGGGAGAAGAAGAAAGACTGAAGCTGGAGTCTCCACTTTGGACTTTGAAAAGCTACAAGTGAATGCTTAAATTTCACTTTTAAGTTTATAAGCAAATTAGTAGCAATCAGACAATGATATGAAATACATGTAAAATGAAAAAGATTAAATAATGCACTGACTGCAAGATTTTTGAAATGTCCTCAGAAAAATAAATTCCATAATTGAGACAGATGAAAGGTATCTGTAATGGACAAACAAAGCTTAGGATGAATCCTACACTCTGTGAAAGGCAACAGACTGTTTGCAAAACAGTAACAGAAACAAACCAGCAAAGCAAAACTGAAAAGGAAAAGGTCTGTTTGCCATAGCTCACAGATGCAACAAGTAGATGTTAGCTTCCAAGCCTGAAAGCAGAATGGTGAACCTGACAGAATCGCTGCCCACATGACCAAACACATCCAGGGCTGTCACAAAACTACATTGTTATGACTCTAGAAGACACATGCTTTAAACCAGTTCATCCAAAGACAGCAGTAGAGGGCACAATGTTCTCTTGGAGCAGTTTTGTCAGCTGGAAGAAAAGGAAAACCAATGCAATCCAGAATTCATCAACTGACCAAAAGGTGGGGAGGCAATTCAAGAGTTACAAGTATATGCTCATGATAAATACTGACATTTACTTAAGTGCTCCTGGAGGATAAAAAATACACAATACTGAAAGCATCTGTGATCAGTGGCAATTGTTCAAGTCCACTCCACATAGAGTGAACCAGAATGGTTTTGGATTTGATCTGCTAAATGTTGTTCAAAAAAACAGTGGTGACTTCTGCATGACAATTTAAGACAGTTACTTGAGAAAACACATTTAAACCCAAGAGATGTTAGAGCACAATGATACTTAACAGAACTTAAGAGATTCCCAGTCATTTGAAAAAGTCGTATTAATTCTGCCCACTATTTCAAACACAACTGTAGAATGCACTGTTCCCAATTTCTCCTTTGTTTAATATGTTAACTGATTGGAATTTATCTTAATTGTCTGCCCACGACAAAAAGGCAGCAAATAGGTCCAGCACATCTGTTTTTGCTGTTGTATCTGTGTAAATCCTGGGGTTTCACTATGTTAGTGTGCACTGCTTCTGTTAATAGACAGGAAAGATGATCCTTATTATGATGGTGCTTTTATACCTCTTGGACATCACAGAAACAATACTGTCCTATACACAGGGTTCTTATTTTTGGCACTGAGCTTCTGACACCGCTGATAGTGCTGGCATTGCAAAATAAGTATTAGTCTTCTTTGTTAAGGGGAACACAGGACATTCAGTCGGTACTCCAAGAGCTCCTGGAGTTTGGGTGCACATGAAATCATTAGGAAGGTGTGTGTTCTCATTTGAGAATTTCACATAAATTCAAAACTAGCTCACTAGATTAAATTACTGAAGGCACACCTGATTCTTAAAACTACTGGTACTATGGTAGTTTCTTTATTGCGCAAAAAATCTGTAGATGTTGTTTTGTGTTGTAAATATTAGAGGAGCAAACACAAAGAACTTCAGATCCTTTGGTTTTTGTAGATCTGTAAATCTCTCATTTCTTGTCTGAAATAGCACATAACTGATTTTTATTTCTCTGACTGACCTACAGTTATGGTGATTGCTCTAGAAAGACACATGGCTACAGGAAATACACAGTGAAGAGTGCCAGTGTAAAATTAAAGTCATGTTTTGATTCTGTTTACTATCTGACTTCTTCAGGCATTTTCACTTTTACCTTATGTCACCTTATAGTTGACACAGTAATATTAATGATATACTTCCATAGTTTTACCTTTTGTCAAACCATGGTTCATTCATATATATCACAAATACCAAACACTTTCTAACACTAACCCTCTCACTTATGTGGCCTTTAACATATATGCATTAATTAGAATCTAAAGACAACCCCCCCCCCAGTCAGTAAATATTAGAATGCTGTGTGATGATACCAAACAAAGAGGTCATGGCAAAGAGTCATTTCATTACTACAAAACAGAAGACGACTCTGGTGTGAAACATTAGCAGAGCAGAACACTCTCAGAAAATAGAACTGAGAACTTCCAATACTACCACAAAAGTAACCTAATGAATCCACTGCACTATCGAGAGCATGCATAAAGTAAACCATAGATTTTCAAAAGCCTGAGAAAAAACATGACACAGTGTGAAATTGCACAGATAATGTGATCTCTGTTAAACACAAACCATGACCATTTTGCTAAGATAGCAATTTTTAATCCATGTCACCCAGTCCTCATTGAGAGTTCAATGTTATAAACATCCTTTGCCAATAAAAAAGTTACAATCAAGCCAGCTGCAGAAAAATCCCTTTGACCTCTTCTGCTTTGTTAAAAGAGAGAAAAAAATATTATACTAATGGCACAGGCATAATACCATTTTAAATAAAGGGAAGGACAGCAATTTAGACACCAGATGGCATACTTGCTCAATACAGATTAAAGTGACTACCTTAAATGGCATATATCTCTACTATTCAAAATCTATCTCTGAAATAATCATGTGATTTTCTGGAAAGCTGGCAGTAATAAAAATGAAACTGACAGACAAAGAAATAGCAGTAAATCAAAATATGATTATAAAGAGAAACAAGTCTACCATGAAGCTTAATTAAAGAGAATTACAATTTCCCTCCCCCCCCCCCCCCCTTTTTTTTTTTCAGTTTCCATTCTCTTAGGAACTTTCTTTTTTAACAGTTGTATGCTATGATCTTAAAGGTCTTTTCCAACCTGAATGATTCTATGATTTATTTTCTAGAAAAGCAAAAAATTTGCAATATTTCTGCTGTCAAGCTATACTATGATTGAATCTGGCCATTCACTTGAAACTACTGTTTCTAAGACTTAAACATTTAATAGAAATTGAGAATGAGCAAGATTGCTTTCTATCTTTTTTAACACTAATCTCCTCCAATGCATGTGTTTGGAGAACTGGAACAAAAGCAGGAGAGGAAAAGGACAGAAAATGTCAGTTTATGCATGTTGCTAAAACAAGTGATTCCCTTCTGGAAAACTGAATTTAAATGCACTTATTTGCAGAAGTGATAAAGACGCTAGCTACCTTTACTTACAGAGATATCAATGAATTTGGAATATGTCCATGTCTTCACACCTGTACTACATCAAAAAGAAGATCATCTATAAAGTATGGGGTTTTTTCCCCCTGCTTTCTCAAAAAACAAACCACACAAAACAATCTCCAAACCTTAAAGAAAAAAAAAAGGCAAAATGCATAACCCTAATATACTTCATTTGCTTCAAGCATTGTGGAAGAGCTGCATCAAGTCATCTTACTTCTCTCCTTTCTAAATTTGACTTCAAGAAAGAGTCCTATACTATCATGTATCCATCTATTTGACAAGTTGATTGATCTAGTTTTTATCTTTGTATTGACATATCATAGACTCAGTTGAGCTTTTACACTCAGTGATCAAGAAAAAATTGTACTTTTTTTTTTTTTTTTAAATGAAAACCTTAAGTTTCAGAATGCTGAGTAACTCCTGATTATTTTATTCTAGAGCATTAATGTTCAGTTGACAGCAATTTATTTTAAGTGGAGTATGTCACAACCACTATTACTAGACAGTTGCTTTAAAAGGTCTTCCTGCTACTTATTGACAAGTCATATTTAAATGAGTTGAACCAGTCATTGACAATGTTAATTAAAACAACAACTGATAAGTATAGATAAGCGTTTTACAATTATTTGCTGATTTTATGAAGCATTGATACTTACATTCAAATTGATGTTCTTTTTTTCCTCCTGTAGCCACCTTTTATTCAAAACTTATAGTACCACATAATTAAGTTACACAATAGATGTTTGGAAGCCACTTTAGTGGAAATGCTTTAAAAAAATACAATATAACTGTCTTGTTTATATTTTAATATACTTGATAGTAAAAAATAATCACTCTTCTGCTATGTTTTCCTATCTGAAACAAAAGCAATAAAGAACAATCTATTCTAAATAACAGTATTTATTTGTAAAACAAAAGCAGCATACACAACAACTCCCTGTACTGAAAACAATTTGTAGGTGCTTTGTCAGGGTTTTTTTTAATTATCATTATTATTTTTTAAAACTAATCTACTTAGACTACAGCCCTTCAGGCACACATTTGTTTTCTTCCATGTTTCAAAGAACAAACAGCATATTGTTGGCTAATAATTCTTTCCCCAAAATACAGACATTTTACTGCTAAACAGAAAAATCACTGTCTGTTCACTTGGATTGTATAGAATATAATTACAGAAAAAAGCTATCAGATTTTCAGGTTTTAGATAACGAAAATAAGTTTGGTATCAGAAGATCAGATGGTTTTATTTAAAACCCTCAACAAACTACTCAGTTCCCAAAATGCCTTTCCATAAAGCCTTTTTCAGCTTTGTAACACTGGGTAGATACTTCCTTTTCAATAAAAAGGAACCAAAAATGGAATTTCTACACATACTACCCCATACTACCCTCTAATACACTCATTAGGAGTACCAGGACTTGACAGCATTTGCCGAAGGATGGAATATTCAACAAAACAAACACACCAGAATTACAGGAAAAAGCATCTCCTACCACCTCTTACAGCATACAGCCATACCCAGCTGCACAACAGTGCTTTAGCAGATATGCATGTATGCAACATTTACTACAGAAACACCATTACACTTTCAGATTACAGGGCATACAGTAGGTTGAGCACACTTCATGAAGTAAAGAAATCCGCTGAAATATACTTCAGAGGGTTTTTTTCAAGGGACAGACAGAGAACACTTATTTTGCAAAAATATGACCCCTGGACAAAATTATTTTAGCAATAAATAATAACCGGTGGGGTTTTTTTTAGGTTACTGAATGAAGTTGGCAATTTGTTAAATGCTGTTTTTTGGATCATCTCATAAAGGCTCTGAAAAACTGAAAATATGTAGTTAAGTAGATGAAAAGCATTAATCTCTCAATTTACTGCTGTAAAACACTATCTATATCTCTTTAAAGATATTTTTCAAAACAAAATTTTCTACTTCTAATCTTTATAATAAACATACCAAACATGAAAAAACTGTACAGCTCTAAAAAGCAAATGTTAAAAACCATATTCTGATTTTTAACAAATACAAAAAAGTTTATGCAGATTAGCTATTGATTTCTATTAAGTATTAGCTAATCATTAACTATGAATTTCTCCAAAATTAATTAGCAGCAGAAATTACTTCTGAAGCTTATATGTGTATGAAATTGAAATGATAAAGATTACAGATTTTAAATAATGCTAGTTTAAAGAGTTATGCACTGAAATTCAGATTTTTTAAAAAAGAATCACTATGTATGGCTTGAGATGTATAAGCATAAACAATGAACTAAATTCAGAGAGAGCTGGACAGGCTAGAGAGCTGGGCGGGGAGAAACCTTATGAAATTCAACAAGGGCAAGTGTAGAGTTTTGCACTTCGGAAAGAATAACCCCATGTACCAGTACAGGTTGGGGACTGCCCTGCTGGAGAGCAGTGTAGGAGAAAGAGACCTGGGGGTTCTGGTGGACAGCAGGATGACCATGAGCCAGCAGTGTGCCCTCGTGGCCAAGAAGGCCAATGGCAT
>JAVSBS010008581.1:0-26036 GCA_033124195.1 Coracias cyanogaster
GCCCACCCCTCCTCCCCGGCTGGCTTCAAGGCAGCTTTTAAGTGTCCTCTTCCGACGGGGCTTTTCTAGCGAGGCCCGCTTTTCCATGCGGCTTCCCCGTGCGGGCGCGCAGACGTCCCGGGGAGGCCGCCAGCGGGTGTTAGGGCGCTGCCTCGGGGAGCCCCCGCCTCTGGCCTCGCCTGAGGAAAGGCCGAGTCAGCTGGGTGGGGGGTCCAGGGGTAAGGAAGGGCCGGGGGCGTTGGGGGTATCTTTGTCCATCAGAAGCTGTGGGCCACTGATGTAAAAATCGATTAGTGCAGTGCCGGGTGGGTAACAATATCGCCATAACAGTTCCAGCAGGTACTTGGACTGCTACCCAGGTGGACCTTAGGCTGGGAACGGGCGTGCAGATGTGCCAGGCTGAAGCTGAACGAGGGAACACCACGGCGCTTGCAGACAAGTGAAGCTGCCGTCAGCACCCCGCATCCCCGGCACTGCCCACCCTCTTGCAGCACCGCAGCCCCAGGTGCATGGTGGGGGTGTTTCACGTCCCCTCTGTTGAAAATAGTGGAGTTGGAGATACCAGTACTGCACGGGGATCCCTAACGAGAGGGTATTTTTGGACAATCGCTTGAAGAGCTGGCAGTCCTCCCCAGCCTGGGCACCGGGAGAGCCTTGCAGTTGGCATTGTCTGATAATAGTAGTGCTGTAATCTCAGGCAGTCTTGCCCATAAACAAAGCAAGGGCTTCTAGGGAGAGGTAATTTCTTTTATTAGATTAGACCATCTGACGTAAAGGTCAAGTTTTCAGGCTCAGTTTCAACCCTTCATGTCCCAGAATGTGCTTTTTGAAGCTAGATTAGTTGGGTTATAAAAGTTACTACCTCTTGTACAGACTCTAGTATTTTCAGAGGAACTGAACTAAAACATTTGATTTATTGAGCAGTTGAAGAATTCAGAAAGCTTCATATTTAGAGATTTTTTTTTTAAGCTACTGATTTTGATTTATCAGATAAAGCACTGAGAAAGCTTTTTTAATTTTTTTGTTTTGTTAGATGTCCTGGCTTTTGGCTATCTTTAATCACATGAAGTAAGTTTTTAGCAAGTTTCTCCATATAATGGCATATGCATGCTATACTTACGTTTGTTGCTGCTGAAATGTATACAGGTGCAAACAGTAGGAAGATTCTCACAATTCTCCAGGTTTATTTTAAAGAATTTAGCTGTATTTGCTTTTTGCTATAACTCTTTCGGTGGCTTGTTAAGTTTATTGTTTTGAATGGGGAGGAAGTGTTTCTCACTTCCAAAATGAGATCTCTGGTTACTGAAATAGGAAATTTTTTTAAAGAGAGAAAACTGGCATTAAATATTAATATGTGTAAGTACTAATTATTTAGGGAATTAACACTGCAAGTAGTTATTCCTGCTTTTTTACATGGTTAAGCATGAAAAAGCATGCATGGATCACTAGTCTGCAAATGTAAAAACATGACACCTTTTCATTCCAACTGCATTTGCAATTTCTTGAATCCATCTTTGTGATGTCAATATGTGGTAAATCAGTGATATACTTGCCTTGAATCTGTTAAAGAAAATAATACAGTTTCTTCAAAATCCTGTTGAGTTTAAGCTACACCTCCTTCGTCTGTATCAGCTGTTAATACTTTGAGTCAAAAGAATATAGCATACCTTTGCATATCTACATTTGAAGCAAAATGTTAAGCTAGAAAACCCCACGATTGATGTCTGGTATTGGTGTAGGTCCTGATCTGATTTGTATTTTCACAACAGTGTAAGAGGAAGCGTATTTTATATTTAGCATTAAATAAAACAAGGTAGTTACTGTAAAAAAGTGATAAGGGGGTATTTGTTCTTCGTTCACTTAATTTTGGCAGACAGACATTTAATTTGTACACAAGGACTCTTGGTTTGACAGAATTACAGATGGATCCCAGACATGGAATTTACTCTGTCTTTACACATAAGCCTTTCATGGGTTTGTGGTGCTCCTTTTGATCTGGCTTGGAACATGCAGTTCAGTGGTCTCAAACAATTATAGTAGCCGAAATATTTCATAAACTAGTTTTGGCCTCTTTAGCAGTGGCTTTGCAGCTATAAATGGAAAATCATTCATGGGTAGGATGCCAGTTTGTTCTTTGATGTACAAATCATTTTTCTGTGCAACGGTCTCTGAGCAGTCCTGAGTTTGTCAGACACAGAAATGTGGAAGATCCATGGGAGTGTCTGCTTGCAGCGCAGAGACAGTACCACCTTCAGGTTAGCCTTTAATGTCTGTATGGAACCCCATTCGAAGTTTGCTTTGTCACATCATCAGGTACTGCGCTGGTGCCATTAATGTGCTCTAATATGTACCTATAGCCATTTTAGGTCTCTTGGATGGGACTATCAAAATGCATCTATTTGCATATTATGACCATAAGGAATGCTGCTAAGGATGCTCTAGCCGTAACAGTCCATTAAAGTTGATAAGAATATTGGTATTCTCCAGTCCCACGACCTCCTTGTATGTCAAAGCTTCTGGCCATCTTAGTGACCCTTCATTTGACTTTTTTGAGTCTCTTTTATTTGGTGAGAGAACAAAGTGCTGCAGATCTGGCTTCATCTGTGCTGAATAGAGGGTGATAATCATGTCCCTTGACCTGCTGGCTATGGTGTTGCTAATGCAGTCCAAGATGTGGTTAGTCTTCCTTACCGCAAGGACACCATGTTGAGTGTGTTCAGTTTCTGCACCACTGCATCCTGTCCTGTAGATCCGTTAGTCCCAGCCTGCACTCCTCATAAGTATATATGGCCCAGATGCAGGACCTTGTATTTATCTTTATGGAACTTCAGAGCATGTGTACCAGTTGTACACTCCCTCAGCTTGTTGACATCTCCCTGAATGGCAGCTATACCCTCTGGTATACCAACAACCCCCCTTGATTTGGTATCGCCTTGTACTTCCTAAGGGTCTCAACATGCAGGTCATGGATGAATACGTTAAATAATATCAGCCCTTCTATTAATCCCAGGGAATACCACTTGGAATCACTTGCTAACTGGACTTCAGTTATTAGCTGCCCTTTGAGGACAAGAACATGAGGAAACTGTATCAAAGGCCTTGCTAGAGACAAGAATTAACACCTACTACTCTAACCTCACCCAGAGAGCCTGTAATGTAGTTGTAGAAGGCCGTCAGAGTGACTAAACCCAGTTTGCCCTTGGGAAATTCAAGATGGCCATTCTTAATAACATTCTTGTAATTGTGTGAATGGAAATGGTTTCCATGAGTACTTGCTCCATAATTTTCCCAGCAACTGAGAGAAGGTTAGTCAGCCTGCCATCATCCAGATCGTCCTTCTTGCCATTTTCTAAGATAGACATTACATTTTTATAGTAGTCAGAAACCTCCTATGATCACTGTGACCTTTCACAAGGGACAGAGACTGCCCTTCCAATGACATTTCCTGGCAGTCTTAGTACTCTCAGATGTATCTTGTGCAATCTTATGAACTTGTATTACATTTCCAGCTTGTTTAAATAGACCCTAACTTGATCCTTGCTACTTGACATGAAGCTCTGGGAGGCCTGAGGGCAGACCTTGCCAGTAGAAACTGAGGCAAAGAAGACATGGAGTATCTGTGTGCCATGCCACAAGGTCGCCTGCTCTATTAAGCAGCAAGGTCACCTGCTGTATTAAGCAGCAGCCCTAGATTTTACTCAGTCTCCCATTTTGCTGCAAAAATGTCTTTATCCTTGACACCCTGTATCAATTTTAACTGCATGCAAGCATCGGCCCTCCAATTCCATCCCTGCATGCCTGGGCAATGCTGCTTTGTTCCTCCTCATGTCCCCACTTCCACCTCTCATGTATTTCCTCTTTGCTGCTGAGCTCAGTTGTTTATTCCTTATGTCACTCAGGCAGGTCCTTGCTATACCTTCCTGTTTACTTGCAAATTAGGATGGGTAACAGATTTGTCTGACTCTGCCAGGTCTTGCAGAGAGGTTGTTAGGGCACTTTTTTCAGCAACTTCACTGCTTTCCTTTTGACCAGTGTGTCTTACAAAGCCACAAACTCTCTCTATTTCTTTACATTTAAAGAACATGCTGTTAGAGTTATGAGTGATTAGAGGAAGACCACAGAATCATAGAATGGTAAGGGTTGGAAGGCACCTCTGGAGATCATCTAGTCCATCCCCCCTTACTTTTTCAGATACGGTACATTCTTTCTCCTTTATCACTTAAGCTACTGAGTGAATTCTGTCAAAGATAACTCCTACCACTAAGAGATTAAACATCTGTTTTAGTTCATGTTTCTAAATTAATAAATGGGATTTTTCTTGAATCCTGTCTAGATAGTATATACCTATTGTTTAATCTCCTGCTTTCCCTCCTAGGTGTGCAGATACACAGTCTTGGTTGTACTTATATGCTATCATTGATCATATGTGTGTATCAACAGAGATTATCTATATACCGTCTGCCATAGGGAACATTACTACAAGTTTAATCTGTGTAATGTTACTACAGTTACTGTTTTTCAGATCAGGTTCTATACAGTATATGTGGAGATAGGTGTTGACAGTGGCCTGATTAGCTGTTTAGAACAAGGACTTTGTGAAAATAACTATTAATAGGTTGTTACAGAACCGATGCTCCTTTGAAACAGGACTTAGGACTTAGTAGGAGTAAGTGATGAATAAATCAGTGAATAGGAAAGGACCAGAATTTAAAAGGTGATGCTTATTTTAGTACACTCTGGATCTTTGAGAAATATCTTAAACTTCTGTTACTTGTGAGCTGATAGGATGTATTTCAGCATTCAGGAGAATTGCAGATGAAATCATAAACTTATAGTTAATAGGTTGTGTTTAATGTCAAGATTAATCTTCCCATCCATATACTTTGTTTTTAGTGAAATATGTTCAGCTCAAGATGGGAGGGGTGAATGAAGAGGGGAGCAATCCAAAGATACCTCTGAGTTAAAGACCATCTTTTTATTTGGTGTGTAGAACAGTAGAAGCGGCCTATCTGTGATGGAGGCTCTTCCATTGTAAATGTAACATAAATAATAGAAACGAGAAATAGACTTTGATTATAAAATATTATGGATGAATGTGATGAAGATGGACAGGGTTATGGGCCACTTACAGAAATAACCTGTCTGGTGAAGACACTTGTAAGCTAAGGAGGTGAACACTGACCTTTTATCAGGGGAGCATTAGTTTAAGAGTAGCCAAATAATGTAACCCCTTTGATATAGCGTTACTGAGACCAATACTGGAGTACTGTTAAAAGAAGGTTGAAAAACTGGAAAGGCTTTCAAGGAGAATACAAGGTCCAGGACCAGTGTCTTGTAACATGAAGCTTTAATAGCTCAGTCTGTTTTGTTTATGTGGGAGGAGGTTAATGGTAGAGTTATCTACAATTTATTCATTTTTTTTTCCCTACCTGGTAATTGATAGCTCTTTAGGTCTCACACAGGAAGAGTTTCCCAGCCAAGGAACTGGAAGAAAAACAAGCTATAGAAGTAAAAGTACAGGCAGGTAGCAGAGAACAACTGTGGATGTAGTCCTCTGTTAATTGAAGGCCTCATATTGAAAGCTGGTTCAAAATAAGGCAAGAAGATATGCTCATGTGTAAAAAGAACGTACATATTTGATGCAGAATTTGCCTTTCATACCATGACTTTGTGTCCGAGGAAGTCAGGCTGGAAAGTCTCTGCAGCATTAAAATTTGTGACTCAGAGAGTATGGCTCTCCACAGAACTGAGTTCTCAGGACCTCATTTTCCACTGTTACGCAGGTGGCACATGTTCAGTAGAGAGAGTACACAATTTCAGCAGCTGTTTTCCCCATTTCAAAAAGTGTATTGGAGAACTAAAGTGGGATCAAGGAAGGAAAAGGAAAATTACTGAGGATATGAAAAAAATACCTCTTCTGAAAGATTAGGCCTTTTTTCACTATAGAGAGAAGATTAAGAAAGGGGTTGCAGTAAAATGATGGTCTAGGTACAGTAGATTAGATGACCGTGTTCTCTGTCATCTAACATGAGCACAGGAACATCAAGGAAAATTAAAAGGTAACATTCAAAACTGATAAAAAAAAGAACCCAACCTGTAATTACCTCTACTTAGAAAACTTGTAATTAGATCATGGAACTTGCTGCCAAGTCACAAAGGCCAAGAATGTAAGAAGATTAAAAGAGTATTGTATTTTTAGAGATAATGAGAATATTCAGTTACAATTGGAGGATAAAATAATAGAAGGGCTATGGAGTCTCAAGTTTCAAGGTGGAAACCAACTTTCTGTCTTGTAGAATGAGTTGACATAGACATTGGCAAATCAATGAATAAGGTATGTGAGTAAGGAGGAGGTGGTCCACCACTGCCTGCTCTGGGGTTTTGTATAGAGTGAGCCAAAGTGCTGGAATAATTTGTGTAATGAGGCAGTTTGTAATAAAGTCCTGTATTTGGTTGGTTTAATTGCTTCTTTCAGCAGTGTTAAACTGCTGCAATGATGTGAAAATTTGATCCCGAAGTTTTGTTCCATAGGATAGACTGGATGAGTATTTTTCATCCTGGAAATAGTAAGATGTCAGAAAATGTTAAAGTTAGAACCCTTCACTTAAAATTAGCGATACACTGTAACAGATGAGCTCTTAAGATTTTGCCTGGAAATCATGAGTTTAGAGGGACATTTACTGCATGGGATGAAGCAAAAAATGTGTTGTTCTTGTGCCTGCGTTTGAATTTTAAACAAATGTTAGAATACAGGTTGAACTGGATGCTGTTGTAACTTCCCATTTCAAAATTCTTATATGAAAATTTTGAAATGTGAAGGATAAATGTATGAAAGCCTTATCTGAGTTGTGGCTATCATAGCTATACAATTTAGATCATTCCATTGGATCCGTGACGTGATCCAAAAGGCACATAGCTGTGCTTCCGGTAAAATAATTGAGTAATTTGTTAATCATAAATTAATTCCAAAAGTCAGTAGCAGTACTAATGTGTCTTTCTGTACTTGAGAATAGATAGAAAAGTTTAATTGTTGGTGGTGGGGGAGTTAAGAATTGTTAAAATAATATTGTAGTTGTAATATGGACTTTATGGAATAAATTAACATTTTCAAGTGCAGTAGGTGGATCCATTTTGGAACAGCAGCTTAAGTTTTCAACCAGTTTTACAGCTATGTAAGCTCCTACTTAAGTCTTCATGAGCCAAAATTGAACAGTGTAAAAGCATTCAAACCTTTACTACTACCTTACCATCATTCCCTGTGTGCCTTCATCTCCACTTTCTTTACTTCAGCTTCTCAACCATTCTGTAATGAGAAAATGACTGTAACATTACTGTAATCACAGAAGTAAGATCTGTCCTTTGAACTGCATGCAGAAGGGATCTGCCAGATTACTTTGAATGGATGTGCCCCAGCTTTCTGATTGACAGACTGCCAGTGTCCCTGATATTTGCTAAGCCAAAGGAATGTCTTTATTAACCAGTGAAAGCTCCAGTCCTGCATGTGCATCCCACGTGTAGTCTTCTGCAGAACTGTCACTAGTCACTGCTACTTTCATTAGTATCAGAGACAGCCAGTATCATCAGCAAGCTGAATTGGTGTGTGTGCCTTTGTACAAAGGATCCTCAATACCGTGCTAATGTGTGTAGTTGACAACAGAAGTTCACACGGAGGAGTTGGTTACGTATTGCGTACATTTTTCTGTAAGTGTGATTACTCTTGTCAGCATAGGCTGCACTTTTAATGTTTTGAAGTCGGATCAAGTTTAAGAAGAACAATTCCGTTTAGCATATACAGAAAGTTGATACCTGGTTTGTTAATGTACTATTAAAAAATGGCTGGGAAGGAAGGAGTATCATTAAACGATCTTTGATCAAGGCTCAGCTGAATGCACTCCAACATTTATACTATAATTAAAAATGTAGTGACTGTCCTTGCTTAATGTTTTATTCATAGATAACTGAGGTATGTACCATAAACCACATATGACTGGGTGATCAAAGGACACTTTACTGTGTGTCTTATCAGAAGTAGTGTAGTAACTGTATGATCAATAATTTTTCCTTTTCTGTTGTGTTTTCATGGTCTTCTTAGATTATCATAGTTTATGTTATGTTAATCAGTATCTTACGGAGTTTTGTTTTGTTATTTTTTTAATTGCTCCTTAAATTATAGACTCTAACAATACGTGCTACAATTTAATGATTACACTTTCTGAAAGGATGATTTTACTTGTATTTCAAGCAGGTTAAATCTCTTATGCCTGATCTAAGAATGTGTCCACAGAAAAACCAGAAGAGGTAACAAAATTGGACAGCAAAAGCTGGCACAAACAAGACAGTAGATACATTTTTACTATTTTAGCCATACCATTTTTTATTCCTTTCCCATGTACATGTTTTTGAGATCAGATATGAGACTTTCTGGCTTTCAATATATATGGAGAGCCTTTCAAAGGGTCTGATTTTGAGGGGGAGGCGACTCAGTGTTCTCTTAGTATTTATGCATAGTTAGGAAATAGGTCAAGTGTGTAAAAAGATGCCATATTCCATGGCAAGGGTGTCCTATTGGGCCTCCTGCTGCTGCTCAAGAATGATGCGACTGTTGCGCAGGTCGTTTGTCGTCTACTTTGTCATCTTCCTATCTGGAAGCCTGAGATATGCTGTTTTCTGAAATTACTCTAGCATCTACTAATTTAGATACCCAAATAATTCTTTCTGTTACCTTTTAATAACTGTGTTCCTCTAAGATGTTATGTGTGTTCTTGGTTTACTGTAGATTTTCAGATGTTCCATAAATGCACAGTCAGAATCTTAACCAGGCTGGTGTGGGTACAGCATGGGGGACAGTCATAACTACCTAACTTGTGCTTTTATCTACACAGAAAGTGAGGACGTATCTTGAGGTCATTCTCAAGTCTGTTTATGTCAGTGTACCACTATAAGTCGTTATACTCAAGTCCCAGTAATTGCTTTGCTCTTGCTGGACTTCCAGGAGTGATATTCAGCTGAAAACACTGTCCTTCAGCCCTTCCCTTTCTGCCATTGTTGGAAACTAACTGTGATCATGGCCTGCTGAAGACTACTGCTGGTAGACTTATTATTCCCTGTTCCTAGTTACATATTTTCCACCTTTCCGTATAATTTTCACTGTCGACAGCAATGAATCTGGGACAAGGAAGAGATGCTTTTGCTACAGACCAAAGTCTCTGCTTTTCAAAGGCAAAGCATGTGTACAGCTTTCATCCTGGCTGCCCACCATGGGTTGAAGAAGAACATGTATTGCTCAAGTTTTTTTGACAGTTGTTTATGACCAGCTCTCAGTAATACTGTGGACATTCGCCATGCAGAAGGTTATGTTGGAAGAGGCACCTGACTCAGAGTTTGGCAGAGGGCAGCAACATCCACTTGGGAATGAAAGAGCGTCCTGTGGTGAAAGTACTAAAATACCTCGATGGTTAGGACGTTACAAAAGAAGGGAAGATCTGTGTTCTAGACATTTGGGATTAAGAAGATGCACAGCTGTAGCTTCCTAGGAAGCTCTTGTAGCTACCAGGCTAGTGGTACTTTGAGTGCTTCCACCCTCTGAGATGAAAAGTGTGTAGTTTTGAGCATAAGATTCCATGGACACCAAAATGGAGTCCTCTAATAACTTTTATTGATCTTAGGTATGTTCAATGGTAAAGTGATTCTTGAGGGTAGGCAGTATGAATTATTCTTGAGCTTTGAGAATTTAAATTCCAAATGAAATCCCAGTTGAAGCGTTCTGAGTGTGTCCCTCCTGGTTAGGGTGATCTTGTGTGATGGAGGAATATTGGACTCTAAATCCTGGTCCAGAGGTAATTTCTGTATTTATTGTATAAAAAGACTCTGTTATACTAGGATATAAAATGTATATTTCATGTGAGGTGAAAAGGAACACTGCTTTTAAGACAGTGATACAGAAAAAACAGTTATTGAAGGAGTTGGTGGCAGTGTTGAACATGCTGCTAAAAATGTTTTAGCTGGTACTGAAATAGAAGTATAGATAATTGCTAGATTGATGGCAGCTGGAAACTGAAAAAGTCTGAGAGGCTTGGACTGCAAGAAAACAAGTAGAAAAGCCAAAGGTGTACCCAGCGCTGCTTAGGCTAGAGAATGGTGACTGGGACTTCTTTCTGGATGACACCTGAGAAAGAAACTGATGACAAGCACCGCTCTGCTTCCACAAATAGCAGGGGCAGCTAACAGTATTCTGCTTCTGTAGGCTTTGGCTCTGCTACTGAGCCTGCCAATTTTTAGTAGTTCAGAATCTATATTTAAAATACACGTGAGAAAGCCTGTGCAGACAGTTCTAAGGTCAGAGGCTGAGGTATCTAGCACTTTCTGTAAGAACTGCGGCCTTGGTTACTATGTAGAGTTTGAGTTATCTCCTCATGTGCGGAACCTCTGTTTCTGTTGTTATTCTTGCTTCATCCAGAAGTGCCAGTACGTTGCTTTAGTTAGGTGACCTAGCACTGAAGTACATCATTTTGAGTAAATTGTTCAGGATAAATGCAGTCACTTTGCTGTAACACTTCAATGAGATATCAGCCATGCTCCCAGAGTAGCAACCAACAGGAGTATGCCCTGTTGTATGCTGCCCTCATATAAATTCAGGCCATATAGATACAAACTGGAACAGGCTGCCCAGGGAAGTGGTGCAGTCACCATCCCTAGGGTATTTAAAAGACATGTAGACATGTCACTTAGGACATAGTTTAGTGGTGGACCTGGAATTGTTAGGTTTTCAGTTGGACCTGATGATCTTAAGGGTGTTTTCCGACCTAAATGATGGTGTGATTCTATGAATGGAATTTATATTTTACAGGATAAAAGAATACACATTAACAATTCCTCCTTTAATTGATGGTCCTGTTGCAGCTGTGCCATTAGTTTGCCTTGGATCGTAACACTTCTCTCTTTGAAGCACTGGCAAAGAAAATTCCAAAAGGCAAGACAAAAAGCTAATTCTGAGTCTTCAAAATGTGCTGAAATTCTCAAGGATCCAGATGACTCTTTGTGACTTTAGAATTCTTGGGAGAAAGTTAGTCGGGCCTGCTTATTTTCCAGTGTTTATTTTTAATTGCTTCTCTTCAACAGCATCCTTAGCTAATCTTGGAAAAGGAAATACATCACCATTATTTTAAGGTACAAAGACATGCTTAGCTTTGTTACAAATACAGAACAGAGACATGCTGAACACCTCAGCTTTTTCTTGCATGATTAACAATTTTGTCATCTGTCTTTTGTGATGTCATTGATATTCTTGTCACCTCCGTAGCAACATTCACAAGAACTGGGATTTCTTTTACTCCTTTTATTAAAAGTCAGTTGTTGTCCTTAGTCCTATTGAACACAATATTTCTGCCTATAATTTCCCCTGTTACCTGGTTTTCTTAATTTCTGGTTTACATTTCTTGATTCCATCTTTAATTACTGTTCTTTGCCATCTGTCTGCAGGGAAATTGGGTATATCTGTATTGCTAATACTTAAAAAAAGACAAATGTGAGAAACTTAATAATAAATTCCTACATTTTGAAAATGTGTGAAATACATGGGCTGGAGGTAGTGTCTCTGTAGTTTAAATCAAAACCCTCATAATTTCTAATCTGTCCTGTAGTCAAAAAGAAAAGGATGAGTCAATGTTGTACTGCTTGCCATACAACTGCTTTTCATAATCATTTCATAGAAGATTAAATTTCTTGTGAAAGAGAAGATTTAAATTCATGATGTGAATGTTGAAGTCTGTTTTTAGGTGTGTAAAAAGTGCCTCTCTGAGGACACTTACAGATTTGAGGCACTAGAGTAAAAAGGCCTTTGTCCCACCCATGCGGCAAAGGTGGCCGATACAGTTGTTGATGCGTCTGCTACAATTTTTAAGTCTGATCATTAAGATAAAGTGATCTCAAGGCTGAATGATTTTAGCTGAGATTTTCCATAAGAATAGTAAGTCTTATATTGTAAAAGTATAATTGAAGTATGGTGTCTTTAAGCTCTGTGCTAGTAAAAAGAGGCAAAGTATAGCAATACCAGTTCTGCAAACCCAATTGTAATAATTCACAAAAGAAAAACTGTTATGTCTGCTGCTATTTGTTGTCATAGTATTGGACACTTTTGTATTTGTTCCCAAAGCGCTTCACAGGGATTTCAGGCCCAGTTTTAATTTCTCACATCCTGAATTTTCTCCACTGAATTAAAAAGGATTTCAATTGCCATAAGAGAGATTTAAATAAGACTATTGCAGACACATTAATGCAGTTGGGGTCTTACTGTCCTATGACTTTTTATGATTCCCATTACATAATTTATTTTGCTGGAGCAAAAGGGCCTTTTTTAATACCCATTACACCCAGGACAAAGAGGTAACACAATAAAGATTTATCAAGCTTGAGGATCATATTAGTGAAAAATAGACTATAGTCACATATCTTATATTTGGTTTCATTTTTAATTTCATTTTTCAAGTTGTATTGCTCACTTTTTGTTTCTTCTTTTTGGTGTGAGTTGGTTATCCACATTACTGAACTTTGCACTTTTATGGGAAATAATAATCTGTGAAAGGATTATATAAAAAACAAATGCAATTCATTGCCAGCTCTGATTTCAGGATTATACATTGCAGATAACAGAATGTCATAACACATTGAGATCTGCTGTGTAACATCATGCAAACTGGCATGATGTGCTTTGAGAGTGTGATAAGGAATCATAGAACTTACTAGAAGTGAATGGAAAAGCTTTCCTCTTAGACTAGTTGTCACTGTAATGAGTCTGTTCTTAACTTCAAATTTCTAAATGCCATAATAATAGAGTTAGTAACAATGAATGCCATACCAAGCCCAAAAGCAAAACATCTTTCTAATTTGTGAAGATAGAAATTTCATCTCACAAGCAACATCTGATACACTTGTGTGTTAAACTGTATACATCTTACCACTTAGTGTGCAGAAACGGGCAAAATACTGCTTTCTGCTTCCTTCATAGGGAAACAAGAAATCTGTCTTGTTTTCAAAATCCACTCTGTATGCTTTCAATACATCTTCATACACTAACTGTATGAATACTATGTTCTGAGGGACCAAGTGTCCACTATATACCTACTAGTTTAGGACTCTGTATTGCAAGTGTAAAAGTTTATTAAATTGGCTTTGATTACATGGTTCTTTGTCTGCCTGTTCATATACCAGTGGTGAAGACCTGCATCAGCAGCTGCATCAGCAAATATGGTACTTCTCCTCTAACCTCTCTGGCAATATCTGAGAGTGGAACAGCTGAACGTTGTTTCCTCCTTGTTTTGGTGATGACGTCTATTCTTCCCAAAGATGTAACTATGCATTGCCCAGAGCAAAAAAGGCTCTGCTTAAAGCATTTGTTATGCAAGGTGTTGCCTTCTGCCTGAGTTTTTGGCCTTGCTGTAAGACTCATTGGCTCTGGCACTGTGGTTATTTTACTTATTTTCCTTTTGTATGAAAGGCTGTAAAAATAGTGTATTAAAACCTTCCAGGGTAGTCCTGCTTACAGGTTCCTGGAAGTGTGACTTGACCTGATGGTACTGTATTATGAAAAGGAGGGTTGTGTGTTTTTAAGACACTGTGGAGTTTTTGAAGAAATAGGGAGTGCATAAAAGCCAAAGAGCATGGACATGGTGTGAAGACACAGTAGTGCGCAGAATTCTGGATGTTGGCTGGCTTGAGCTCTTCAAGTGCACCCTAAGATGTCTAGGCTGTGTGCAGATTTGATCTGAAGGTCTTGTGCTCTGGGAAGTCAAGAGAAGAGCCTCTTGGAGCTAGATGCTGAGGCAGTCAGGAAAGTTGGGAGTTGATAGCATCACTGCTATGGGACATTCAGTGAAAGTATGTGAAGTGCTAGGGTGGATGAGATTTTTTCATTCATCTTTCTTTTAACATTTCTTCTATCTTCATAACTAACACCCTTGCTGGAACTGTAGATCTTTCCTTGAACATAGACCATCATTTTTCCTGTAAGTATACCTATTTTCCTAATGGATTGCAGTATTCCTGACTGATCTGGGAGGGAGAGCTACTGTGGGAGGAAGGGGATTTGTTTTCTTTCTTCCCTTCAAGTTAGTTGTGCTTTGCTTACCAGCATATTCTTTGAGTCATATTTTATTCTTCGAGTCATATTTTATGCTTCATCTCCCTAAGCCTCTTTTGAGATAGAAGACATGATCATGTCTCTGAGTCACAGATTGCTGGCAGCTGGGAGAAATATATAGAATTATATATTCTGTGTTTGCCCTTATCATATGCTCTCCACTAGGCATCTGCTAAGAGCCACTACTCGGAATTGGATACTAGGCTAAGAGATCTTTTCACCTGTTATGGCTTTATATCTATATGGCTCCAGGAAAACAGCAGCTACTCTATGACTTTTCAGCTTGTTACTCGGTATGCAGATACTTTCCAGTTTTCTGGCTATGTGCACTCAAGAAGAGGGAGAAGTTCAAGAAATTTGTTACTGTAAAGAGAGATATTTAGCCTTTCCATTCATAGAGAACACATAAAGCAAGCAAAAATGAAAGGAAGGACAGAGAAAATATGCAGTACAATGAAGAGCTAGGATAGGTGCTCATCATTGATAGAGAAAGAGCAAAGGAACAAAGAATCTATTAATAAGGCAAGGCATGAACTGAGAAGGACACTGCATGAAAGGGAAGCAGTAAGCACTGGAGCAAACAATACAGTAAAAGCAATACAAAATGTTTACATAGGATTTTAAGAGCAAATAGAGGTGCAATTTCTGAAACTCATTTTTTAAAGTTTTGAAATAAGAACACTAATGAAATACATTTTGTAAATATTTTGATTCCTCATCAAAAGGGCGGTGTTTTTATTGATGCACTAATTCGCCTGTTCAAAATGCTTCTGTCATCAAATAATGGAATGTAGAATTGCAGTGTCTGTGTGTATGTGTGTGTGCATGTATGCATTTGTGGTTTGGGTGAAACTGGTATTTTTTCATTTGAATCAGACAAAGGTGGGGTCAAGGTGTTTTCTTTCAGGCATTTGTTTATCATAGCTTACAGTTTGCTTTGTTGTTCAAATAGTATGTGACTCCACCCTTTCTCATTATTACCAAGCAGGGATATAAGGCTGCTTTACAGAGTTTCTAAGTTAATGCTTTCTATGTTAGTTGCTTTCTAATACTTTTAGGAGCAAGACTTTGGAGGGAAACTTGTAAGCATTGTATCATGACCACAAAAATCTGTCTCTTTAGAAGGAAACAACATGTTGAAAGAAAATTCTTATACTAACCTGTTCCTTGTTTAATTGGAAATAAATTGCCCCCTTTCACTCTATTCCACTCTGTTTAGCCTGTGTGAGTCCAGAATTGCAACTGCTGTGTTTAAGAATGTGTGGGTTTGATCTCCTGAAAGTATTTCAAAGGAATATGCAGACAGTAAGTGTAGCATACCTTCATCTCCCCCACAGACAGGATACCAGAAGTGGTTGCTCATGCTGGTAGGAAATCGTGCTTTATGCTGAGGGTGTCGCAAATCACACCCGATGTCTCCAATGCAAATGTAGAGCTCCAGGAAGCAATTTGTTTCCTTCTATCCCAGTACTCCATGCAGAGTGATGCAACTCTACTGTCTTTAGAGTAGAACAGTAGCCACAGCCAAGGGTTAGTTCCTGAAAATTATGGGTGAAAAGGAAAATCAACTTTGTTAACTACTTCTGTATATGAAAATGGTCATGAGCCCATACAAATTTGTTTTTCGTGGACCTTGTCTATTACAGCATTTCTACATTTTCACAAGTCCTAAAATAGTAGGGAAGAGGGAGAGTGGAGTGGATGAAAATGAAGGTAAATTGTCAGTCTCCTTGGGAATGCTGTCAGTATGCTTCCTGCTACTGAAATATATTTCTTACCTTTTTGGAGAACAAAACTTAGTGGTAAACCTAAAAAACCCCAAACCAAATATGTTCCACGTTTCAGTGGTGTCTGCTGAAAATGAGTTTATTGCAGGATTTGGTTGTGTCCCAGTGTAAGACACAGAGAATGTTGTCTGTCTCCTCTATTACAAACTTTTCCATCTCTCAGTAGTGAAGTCACCTGTTCTTTTGCCAGATGTAGGTTCATTCTCAGACTCAGAACAAAGATTCCTCAAAATTGGTGTGTGTAGCACTCCAGCAGAAAACACCATATCCAAAAGCAGAAGGAGCAGCTATGCAAGGGAGAGGATTCATCAGAGGTCAGGGAGCAACATTTCTCATAGATGACTAACAGTAAGGGATGGGCGAAGCTTGTGTTGTTTTGAGGTTTTGTGAACCTTGTGAACTGTACTTTTGGTTTCACAGGGTTTGTGAACTGCTCACTCTTCCACCTTGCCCTTCTCCCCGTGGTATTTTTCAAGATTGGAGTTTTGTTGGT
The DNA here is from genome assembly GCA_033124195.1 of Coracias cyanogaster. NCBI lineage: Eukaryota > Metazoa > Chordata > Aves > Coraciiformes > Coraciidae > Coracias > Coracias cyanogaster. The sequence continues at coordinate 16,415 of JAVSBS010008581.1, forward strand.
GTTTTGTTTTTTTTCCTGTAAGAGAGAGATCCCTTTCTTTATGTGTTAATGATTGAACAATCTTTCCACTTTAGTAGGTTCTCGGCAAACTACTGGGTGTGAGCAGCTTCTGTCCATACCATCTCCTCTTTTTCTCAGTAATTACATTTTAATGATATTTTTTTCTCAGTATTAAAGCACAATGTAGGAAAGGGACTTTCTGAGTCAGTATCAAGAGGAACTACAGCTTATTCTTTCCGCAGATCTGTCTAGCTCCAGTTTAAAATTATTTAAATTTATTTTCTTTACTATTAATATAATGTAATTAATCTGATTTAGTATAATTCTATAGTATCTTGTTTTGAATTGTGTTTGTGCAACGTTTGTCCTCCCTGCTCCCTTTTTATGTCACTCAACTGATCAGAACACAAATCAGAATCAGGACCCCCTGGGTTTCATTAAGTCTTGCACCATTGAATCAGGTTCTTAGACTCCACAAAATTTAAGGATTTTAGAGTAGAAAACCATATTCCTTCTTTGTTGTCTTCTGTAGGAATTAGTGTCTTCAGATTGACTCTCATAGAGATAGTTTTATATTGCTACCTCCTCATTTATATTTCTGTTATACCATGCATGTTACACATTTAAAACAGATTGATTTATTGTGTAAACTGCTAACGCTTTGCATTTGGTGAGTTGTCAGGAGAGAAAATTCCTCAGACGTTGCATAGGGGTGACCTGTAAGGTGACCTGAAAGGAAACAGTCAATAATTGGGAAACATTGTTCAGTGAATCGTGGTTTGAATATCTTTATCTTATAAATAGAATAGATTGGGGGGTGGGGGGGTGGGGCGCGGGGGGAAGAGATAGTATTTCAGTAGTTTATTGCTGTATTCTAAATTTTACCTTTAGTGGATGCCAATTATGTAAATGAATTCTAGCTGGCCAGTCAAAGAAGAGTCAAAGCTATTTTCTGTTTGTAAAGTATACTAATTGAGATTGCTGTACACAGTTTAATTGTGTTGGTAAATACTCTAATGTTTCATTGCTAAACAGTTCATCTTTAATGGAGGAAAAGAGGTGGGGGATTTAGTAATTTGCCAAAAATGAAGACATATTTTCCAATTACACAGATTATTCATTAACATCAGTGCTTACAAAAAATCCCCCAAGGCACATAATATATATAAATTTTAAAAAAGGAAGTAAAGCTTTATCTGAAATAGAACTTAAAACAGAAATTGAAGCCAACTTTGATGAAAGCTTCACACATTTTGAGCTGACTCTAGGGTACACAACAAGTAGATGTGGAGTGTTGCAAAACCCAAATGTTAAGGCAAGAGAGCATAGTCTGTATGCTGCCAAGGTAGAACAGAAGAATTGTCCAAAAGCCCTTGATGCAACTGTCATAAATTATATATGCAAACTATGCTGTGTAGAATTTCTGCACTATTTGCTATCCTGCCATACAAGGATTTATCAATGGCGAAAATGACTTTTACAAGAATTGTGGATTTGTAATAGAAACAGGCATTTTTCAGTATATAGCCTGAGAAAAATTGAGGCTCTTCAGTTGAATTCAGTTCTTTATGCAAAAATATCCTTTTCACTTGCATTACTGCAACAAAATTAATATTAGGGCCACCGACAGAGATGTGATTTGCTACAAGTAAAAGGATATATTGGCAGATTTGTATTCCCTAAGCACTTTCCCACAACAGCTCTTCTGATGACGAGCCAACCTAGCAAGTTTTGGCTTGCAGTTTCGGTGGTTTGCAAACTGTTTCATTTTGAAAGTATGGGAGTTACTCAACACTGGGGGCCAAACGGTGATCTGAATTGTGCTGGAGTTACACTCCTGCTTCTCTGGTTACTATTTTCAAACAACTGCCGATGTACACTGCTGTTCAGATCATGATCCAGTCCAGTTTCCTCTACATTGTAGCAGGTAGTGGAAGAAAGAAAAATAAATGAGCCTCATCTGTGGTAGACCTTTGAATGCACCTGTCTTTTTTGCATTAAGAATCGGGAAAGCCTAGGGCACATGTTTTGCACACCTGCTGAACTGCCCTGTTGAGATGTGTATCTCTGCACTGACTGTAGGAGCAGTCTGATTACCTAACTACTTTACACCAAAAACCTCTATACAGCTAGAATGAGGCAAAAAGAGTCCCACTCTAGGAGAAGTGACTGGAAAAGGAGTTTGTGTATTTTTCATCAATGCCTTTGAAAGAAAATGGTCCTTTAGCAATATTTTTGCTTTTAAAGGTGTGCATACTGTTGTTTTATAGCCCAGATTAATATTAAAAGTTTGCTAAGGCTCAGAAGTCATTGTAGTTGCATCTTGCAGTAGAAAATTTTAAATAATGTTTTCTAGGAAAAAGGAAGTGCAAGAACATGAAATGTAGTGCAAATGCTGCCCTCTGCTTTATGCTGATTCTTCCTAATCAAGAGCAGTACTTGAGTTGCGTCATGGAAACTGGGTACCAGAAATCAAGAACCTGGCTTTTTTTCAGGTGATTGCAATTGATTGACTTTGTTTTCCATGGAAGTGTGAGCTCTGATAGAAAATATTTATAAAGCTGTTCTGCTGCTTTTGGTATCTAACATGAAATGACTTCATGCTAAAGTTGTTCATTCAGTGAGGTTCAAACAAAGCATATTGGGTAAGTGAGGAAATGAAGAGCTATTGTAGGAAACACTGCAAAAGCATGTCAAATGTAAGCTAGACAAGGAAGATCTAAGGGGCGCTGGAATGTTTCTTATGAATATATCAAGAGACTAATTACTGGTAGGTGGGAAAGGAAAAAGGATGGTGATGGCCCAAGGTAAAAGTCACAAATCAGTTTAGACTGTGAATTTGAAAGTTTTCAAGAAATAAAAGATGCTCTGGGGCGGTCTTCTGGGGTAGCAAAAAACTCAGCTACTCTGAGCTTGTCCATTTTAAGACAAAGGTTATATAATATTAGATAACAAGAAACAACTGCACTTGATGACCCAAGAATAGCCTTTTGATAATAGATTTTGAAGGCCATAGAACACAGAGCATTCCTGCATAGTAAGTATCAATATATAGCTTAGGACCCTTTCCTTCATGATAACAAAACATCTGAAAATATTGGAAATTGCTGACAATCTCCTTGGAATTCTGTTGGTGAGGAAATGTGCTATGGTTTGATGGAGGAAATAAGAAACAGGTATTAAGGTCTTATCTATAGTGGGAAAATTTGTTACCTCTTTTTGGGAGTTTTTCAACTGTAGGAGTAATATCGGTTACACAAATGATAGTGCACATAAAAATGAAATAGCCCCACTGATATACCCTCTAACTCAGAAAATATTCCTGGTTTTGTTTTGGTTTTTAAAATTGCTTTTTGAACACTCAGGTTACTTCATGACTATGGCATTATTCTGGATCTGTGTTTTGAAGGACAGACAGGGGAGGGTGTTGAAACTATTTGAAATGGTTTTGCACAAGTAAAAGGTTTAGGTATAGCTGGAAACTAAGTTGTAGTTTAAAATAATGGCAGAATTTGGACTAGCACAAGATCGTTAACTTCTAACTATGCAGGGAGATTTGGGCACTTGTTCTAAAAATCACACATGTGTGCATTCACACACGCTCAGAGATATGCTCGTAAGCTATCAAAATATTATCGGTTGAGATTAAGGGTCAGACTTCAATCTGCAGGTGCAAGGGCACTTTAAGACTATGACCTGTCCTTAATTCACTCTGTTGTTAATAAGTGACTTGATCTAAAACGCATCCAGGCTTTTAGATAAGTCAAAATAGTGGACAGAGCTCTTTCCATATATACATATGTTTGTACCACAAAGATCATGTGTATGTACTTTGAAAGCAGACACCATACTTAGAAGAGTCACTAGAATTCTTTTGCCAGAGATTGGGCTAGCAATGTCTTAGGTAACTAGACTGTATAGCAAAGTCAGTCTAGTTATGTTGTGGTTGGTTTGGCTTTTTTCTCCTATGCTACATGTGATTATTAGCTGTATGAGATACTTAGTGACTAGTGAAGTGTTATTTAACTATTCCTGTGCATACTGAAGGTTTGTCTTTAAATGTGATAACCATGGAAACCATGGTTGTCCTTCTGCTTTAAGCACTGTCTCAGTTGTGTGCACACTGTTCTCTCTATGTTGATGACATTCTTGGATCAACCAGATGTACTCTGTTGAATCCTGTTGTAATGGTTTAAACTGTTTTCCCCAGATGCCTGTCTCTCCTCTCTGCCAAGACTGCCCTGTTCAAAAATGGAAATGAGAGTTTGCTTGCTCCAAGACACCAGCCTACAGCATTGGTCAAAGCCATGGTTATTAGAGACTTAAGATAAGATGCTTGACATTTTATTTGAGGTGGATTTATTCAGTGACTTTTATTTACTTCTTCCAAGTCTTTTTTGAAGACAATAATCTCTTAGAAGGTGATGGGATAGTCAGTTTGGAGAGCAGTGCCTAAAATCATTAAAGCAAGATTTAACATAAATTGTCTGAAAGGGACCTTGAGTGAAAAAGAGAAAATACTTTGTCTACGCTTTAATTATTTTATTAGTCTGTTATCTATGTTAAATTTATCAATATGTGAATGTTTGACATTTACTGGTAAAAGTTCTCTCAAGGAAGGACTTTCAAATATATGTGTGTAAGTATGTGAGGAGCCCACCTCTTCAACTTGTGGTGTGTTCATCTGACTGGGAAGGCAAAACAATCCCAAGTTATTAATTTCATCTATTACAACTAAGGAGAAGAATTAGCATTTTCGATAACTGAGTTTAATCATGAGGTAGTTCATGTTGGAAGGAGCCTCAGGAGTTCCATAGTCCAACCTCCTGCTCAAAGCAGGACTGACTTGAGGTTTGACCAGGTAGTTCAGGGCTTTATCTAGTTGGGTCCTGAAAACCTCCAAGGACAAATAAAGCCTGTACAGCATCTCTGGGCAGCTTGACTGTCCTCATGGGGAAACAGTTTCTCCTTATATATGGTTGGAACCTCTCTTGTTTTAATTGACACGTATGGCTTCTTGTCCTCCCATCATATGCCATTGTGGGGAGACTGATTATGTCTTCTCAATAACCTCGAAGGTACCAGAAGGCTGCTATTAGCTTCCCCCAAAGCCATTTCTTCTCCAGACTGGACAAGCCCAGCTTCCTCAGCCTTTCCTCCCAGGGCAAGTGCTTCAGCTCCCAAACATCTTCATGTCCCCCAAGTGAAATCGCTGCAGTTTATCAATGTCTGTCTTGTACTGGAAAGACCAAAACAGAGCAGAGTACATTGACTGGTATGATGAGTGCTGAGCAGAGGAGGATAATCCCTTCCTCAGTTTGCTGGCTATGTTCCTGTTGATACGGCCTAGAACACTGCTGACATGCTTTTTTTTTTTGCCTTCCCACCCTCCTCTGGCCGCCCCCCCCCACCCCGCACTAGATCACTACTTGCTCACACTCAAGTTGCTGTCTGTTAATAAGATCCTTTTCTACAGAGCTGCTCTACAGCCAGTTAGTCCCCAGCTTGTATCGTTGCACTCCTTCCAATGTGCTGGAATTTGCATTTGTCTTTGTTGAATTTCAAAAGTTTCTCTTGGTCCATTCCCTCAGCAGGTCTAAGTCACTGTGGTCAGCAGGCTTGCCCACAAGCATATCAGCTGTTCCCCCCAACTTGATGTCAGCTGCCAGCTTGACAAGGGTGTGCTCCAGTGCCTCCTTCATTTTTCTCACTTGAAAGCCCTAGCAAAGTACAGTGACCAGGCACAGCACAACTGAATATGGCATGATAATTGTCTTCCAAGAGCCTATCAATTTACCTGTCTTTTATATTCTGTTTTTTGTTAATACAATACAAAGCCAGGATTTTATACAAGATGCATGAATTTCATTAATGTTCATGTGTTGTGATCTTAGAATGATCTTAAATAATGTAACATTTATCTAGTTTTGGAGTTTTTTGTGTTGGCCACATAAGTAATAGGTTAAGCGTGGTAACAGAAGACAAGTGCAGGCTCGATGATGTATGAGATTTTTGTTGTCCCATGTACAGTTGATGTGCAGCTGGATGAACAAAGTTGCACTCACTACTTCCAATTATGAGACATAAATTTTCAGGTGATTCTAGGTGCCAATGATTCTAAGTACCATAATTTGGCAATGGCCAGCTTCTATCATGCTGAAAGAAGATTTGCAGAACCACTGAACACCAGTCCTCTGAAGACCAGTTTATCTTATTGTGATCTCATGTATACTCATCAATTCGTGTAACACGTTTAATAGGAACACAGAGCAGAGGAGATAATGGGAAAACAGCCTACTGACACATAGTAGCATGGATAAAATCAAGCAGGGTGGCCTAAATGATACTTCCATGTATATCTCTAAAAATTACAGAGGTTTCACATAGGTCAAGATACAGAGAAATAGCAAATGAATTGCATATTCATCAATATATGTCCCATTTACTTTCTCATGAATGACTGGGGAATCATAATGAACTTTGATAACATACAATAAACCAGTTAAACAATCAGTGCTTTAATTAGCAATTTGTGCTTAAAGTCTGCACAAAATTAGGGTTGATCAGATTGGAAAGTGGAAATATGGAATTATTTATTAAATCTGTCCCAGGCTGTCTGTTGGTATCAGTCATTTCATCAAAGCTTTTCCACCTTCAGTGAGTATTATGTATAAAATTTAAGTTACTTCCAACCTCTACAGTGTAGTTCCATGGTAGCACCTGTGGGATGTACAGCTCACTGGGTGAGGGAGAAAGCGGTATTGCAAGGGTTCACAAACCAGCTCCTTCTGCCCAGAGTCCCTGGTACTGGGTGTGGAGTGGCACTCTTCCGTGGGTATCCAGAAGGACAGAAGTCATGCAGAGGCAGAACTTAAATTCCTATGCATTCATGGTTGCCACAGCCTTCACTGGGGTCTGAGCCATCAGGATTCACCAGAGTTTAGCCATGGAATTCACTAAAGAAGTATGGAGGCAGTTTCTTTTAGCTCTTGACCTGTCTAATGTGTTCGATTTGAACCACAGAAGTTAACAACTGCAGTCTTAATTTTTATCATGATCTATGCTATATTACAGCTGTTCCTGTTCATCTGTTCTCCACCCTGACAATTCAGTTTCAGGCACAGCAGAACAGGTGGGGAGGTGATGTTAGGGGTGGACTCAAACCAGGATGCCGTGAGTTAAAGTACTAATGTGTGATTCTGCAACACATAGATGGCATGGGGTGTGTATGTGGGGGAGGGCTGGGGGCTGTAAATATAAAAATGTGTGGACTTAAAGGGTCAGAAAGAAGCTGTGTAATAGGTTGTTTAGGTGTCCTCCTTGAAACATATACTAAAGAATGCTGCTTGATAATTTACGCTCCATACCTCTGTTTCCCAGCAGAGTTTTTAATATGACTTTTGGTGTTACAAAAATTTGAAGTATCATTAGACTAATGTTTTAAAGATAAATGGGAAAGAGGCTTTAAAGGGCTGCATTGACAAGTCTAGCCACCTGCACTTAAGAGTTTTCACTACTGTATTCTGTAACCAGTGTCCAAGATTAAACATTGACTGACAACAGAAGGGGTAATCTGGAGCTCACTGATGTTACCATCAACTCCAAGAGGCTTTTCTTCAGACTCCCTGTGACCAGCATCCTGAACAAGTGAGGTAGAATTTTCTTCTTAACCCTGAAGTTAAACGTTTCCCATTTAATCAACATTTTTCTTGTAATGTAAGAAGATGGCTTAAAGTAAACAAAATCACCTCTGGTATATTTAGAGCTTGAGCATTTTCTTAATTAGACTGCTGTATTTCAGCAACAGCACTGGAACGTTTTCATGGTCCCCTGCTGAGATGTGCATGAGGTACATGTGATTTACAATAATCTCTTAGCAACAACATTTCTATGAACTGATAAATTACTGCATATTTATTCTGCTTAAATATTATGTCCTTTGACAGTGCTCTGTAGGAAATATCTCAGCGAGAAGCAGAAACACAGTCTTGAAAAATGGAATATAGTTTCAAACCAAAGCAGGGTAGTTTTTTCAGTCTCAATGCTGAAGAGGTAAGCTGTTGAAGGTATTAAACCCTTTGTGAGCAGCGCACATTAACCATTGCAACACCTGATTACTTTTATTGTTGTGTAAGTATAACACACCTACAGCAGTCAGTAGGGCCAACCTGGTGTACAGATCCTGTAACTAGAACACAAAAAGGTATTAAAAGTGGGCCACAGTGATGCAAATAATAGAGCTCCTGATCTACGTCTTTTACGGTGTCAAGAAAAGTGAATTGAACAAAAGATGCTCTCATCTGGCTCTATGAAGAGTTAGATTACTCTTCCTATGGCCAACTATAATTGTTTAGGAGGCCTAAAGCTTCAAAAATTCTAGAAGAATGGAAGTGGAGTTTGGATGATTTCAGCAAGACAACTGAGGTGTCATTTAAAGGCTGATAGTTCCCACTGCCCAAATCCATCCCTGATATACAGATGTTGTGAGCAAGATGACCTGCTTCCTCTACTGAGGTTACTGTTAGTCACCAAGACTTTGATAAAGATGCAAATAACAGTTTTTAACTTTTGAGGAACCCATAATTAGTATTTTAAAATAGCTGACAAATACTTGAGCAAGCTCCCAAAGAGAAAATCATCCTGGGTCTTAATGCCGCTAAACATAGGAATTTAGGGTTTGGTCTTCACAGCAGAGAAAAGAAGGAACTTAGTCCTACGAGACTATGAGATATGGGAAGTCACACATCAAGTGACCCTGAAAACATAGCTGTGCTGGTATATATCATAGCCTTTACCCATGGGGCCGTCCTATGGGTCTTTGTGTCTAATAGCAGAATGAGCCTTAATATGGCATGAAGAAAGGGTCCTTCCACTTTTCAGTTGTGCCTTTTGCTAAATGAGGTGTGCTTCACTCCCTCATCTGAAAAAAGAAACAGAGGCAAAAGGTAAGGAATGAGTGAATTCCTTGAGATCAACTGTTTGAAGGCAGTGACGTCCTATGCATGATGCTGCCTGACATCATCCTTTCATTTTGTTTTTGAAGGTCACTCTTTCAGCTTGGTGATGTAACAGGTTGTTAATACGTATTTGCTTTTGTATCAGTGGCTGAGGAAAACGTAAATGTGTAGTATTGAGGCAGCTGGTCTATTTATAAAGTGTCAGCACACAGCACTTGGGGAGATAGTATGTGTTGCAGATGCACTAGCTGAAAAAGATTAAAAATTACCTGCTGAAGATTTATCTGAGGCCTTCAGGTTAGTAATCTACCACTTGTGAAAATTCTCTTGCCTTCCGAATTCCATTTTAAATAGCCAAAATATCCATATGTCCATGAGCTTGGTAATAATACCCTTGGGTGCTCTGACAATGATTACTGAAGTCAGAAATGATCAACATATCCAATATGCCACTTAGAGCAGCAGCAGATGCTTCTGGCTTTTGAATGGTAGGGGTCTTACTGACTAAGAAACCTGTATTGTGGGGTTTTGTTTGTTTGTTTGTTCATAGAATCATAGAATGTTAGGGGTTGGAAGGGACCTCTGGACATCATCAAGTCCAACCCCCCTGCCAAGCAGGACCATAGAATCTAGGGCAGGTTACACAGGAATGCATCCAGATGGGT